>CAUYUJ010009504.1:30678-33978 GCA_963575745.1 Prorocentrum cordatum | reverse complement strand
TGTACAAGGAGGCGGGAGGAAGGAGGAACAGGGGAGATATGCGGGGGCAAGCGGACACACGCCTGAAAAACACGACTGTCGGCATGCTTCGCAAGAGTTGCTGTTTTGAGATGGGCTGGTGGGGATACGCGAAGCGTAAAGAATTACAGGTGTAGTGTGGTGTCATAAATTCCCATACTCTTGTATACAACTATAAAAAAATATTCGACACTATACCCTTTCAGGCACGAGTGAGAGTGCCCTCACGTCCTTGGCCTAATCCCCGAAGCCTAAGTCCTCAATCCTGAGGATTCGTCAAGGGGCCCCGACCCTCAATTGCCAAATCTTCTGGGGCTTGCCGCTTGCCCCGGGGGGTTCCCCGCGTGTTCCCGCATGACTTGTCCGGGGCCAAGAAAGCCCCAAGACGGGCCAAGAGGGCTCTAAGAGGCCCCCAAGACGATCCAAGCCCCCAAGAGCGCCCCCAGACGGCTTTCGAGGCAGCCCAAAGACCGTCCCAGATGGCCAGAAGGCGGCCCAAGACGGCCCCACCAAGGGGCCCAGACGGGGGACCCAGATGGACACTTCGAGCCAACGGCCTCGAAAGGCCCCCGGGAGGCCCCAAGAGGACCACAGGAGGCTCAAAGGCTCCCAAGAGGCCACCACGAGGCCCCAAGAGGCCCCAAAAAGACCCCAAAAGGCCCCAAAACAGCCGCCCAGGGGCATCAAAACTGCCTCCGAGAGGCCCCCGAGAGGTCTCCCACGAGACCCCAACGAACATCCAAGAGGCCTCTCACCCACAACCCAGGCACGGAGGCGAGGTGGGCCGAAGTCCATGAGATCCGCCGCCCCTGTTGAATTACCACAGGGATGCCTGGCGTTGGTTCTTACGGTTTTGGTGTTGGTTCTTTTTTCAAAAGAATTATCCCGGCAAAGCAACCTAACAGCGATGTGTAGAAGCATATCTGAAAGCATTCCCCTTAAGATTCAGATGAAAATCCAGTTGTCGGATTCTGCTGTTCTCGCAGTCGTAGTCGCATTCGCGATGACAGTCGCAGCGGCAACGGCAGTCGCAGTCATAGCCTCAGCCTCAGCCTGCCTCCTCCTCCTCCTCTTTCTCCTGCTTCCTCCTCCTCCTCCTCCATCCTCTTCCTCACTGCTCGTCGTTCCAAGACGCCGTTCTCGTCCTCCTCGTCTTGCTCGTCCTCCTCCTCCTGGTGTTCTCTCCTCCTCCTCCTCCTCCTCCTCCTCCTCCTCCTCCTCCTGGTGGTCCTCGTTCTCCTCCTCCTGGTACTCTCCCCCCCCCTCCTCCTCCTCCTCGTCCTCGTCCTCCTCCTCCTCCTCCTCCTCCTCCTCCTCCTCCTCCTCCTGGTGCTCCTCCCCCTCCCCTCCTCCTCCTCCTCCTCCTCTTCCTGGTCGTCCTCCTCCTCCTGGTCGTCCTCCTCCTCCTGCTCGTCCTCCTCCTCCTCCTGCTCGTCCTTCTTCTCCTGCTCCTCCTGCTCCTCGTCCTGCGCCTGCTCGTCCTCGTCCTCCTCCTCCTGTACTCTCTCACCCCCCTCCTCCTCCTCCTTCCTCGTCCTCGTCCTCCTGCCTCCTCATCCTCCTCCTCCTCCTCCTCTTCCTCCTCCTCCTCCTCCTCCTCCTGGATACTCCCTCCCCCTCCCCTCCTCATCCTCCCTTTCCTCCTCCTCCTCCTCCCTTTCCTGGTCACGCCTCCTCCTCCTGGTCGTCCTCCTCCTCCTGCTTCGTCCTCCTCATCCTCTGCTCGTCCTTCTTCTTCCTGCGCCTCACTGCCTCCTCGTCCTGCGCCTGCTCGTCCTCGTCTCCTGTTCTTGCTCTCCTCCTCCTCGTCGTGCTCTTGCCCCTGGCTGCAAATGTGCCTCAGGATGGGAGTTCTGGTACTCGAAGAGCACGAGTTGCCTACAGTTGGCCGAAGTGGCCTACAGTTGGCTCCGGGCATTCAAAATGTGGCCCGGGAATGGAGTTCTGGGAAGTCGAAGAGCACGAAGTGGCCTACAGTTGCTCCGGGCATTCAAAATGTGGCCCGGGAATGGAGTTCTGGGGACTCGAAGACCACGAAGTGGCCTACAGTTGGCTCCGGGCATTCAAAATGTGGCCCGGAATGGGCGTTCTGGGGAACTCGAAGGGAGCACGAGTGTTGACTCTTGCATCCTGTTATTCCTAATGTGGCCCCAGGATGCGTTCTGGGATGTTCGCGAGCACGAAGTGTGTGACTGTTGCATCCGGTTATCCTAAATGTGGCCCGGGAATGGCGTTCTGGGATCTCGAAGAGCACGAAGTGTGTGACTGTTGCATCCGGGTATTGAGAATGTGGCCTGGGAATGGAGTTCTGGGAAGTCGAAGAGCACGAAGTGTGTGACTGTTGGTGAAAAACGAGCCCGGCACCCTGCCGCCCGGCAACTCCCCAACACCTGCCCGGACCCCCCTGTGGAGTGATCTGTGAGCTCTTTTGAGTCAACTAGAAACCTATCAGTCTTCGCTGTTAGGTAACTGTCCCTGGAGCGTCGGCCGATGCCGCCGGCCACCCGAAAGGCTTGCTCAGAGACGGCTCCAAGAGGTGTTCCTGCTCCAGATGGCTCGAATGTGGCGCAAGATAGCCTCCAATACGACCAAGATGGCCTTCAAGCTCGCCCACGATGGTCCAAGATGGCGTCCACGACGGCCCCAGAGAGTCTAATATACCTCCAAGTCCGCCCAAGAAGCCTCCAAGACGGCACAAGATGGCTCCAAGATGGCCCAAGACGGCCCAGGAGGCCCCCAAGAGGCCTCCAAGACGGCCCAAGAGGGCCTCCAGGAAGGCCCAAAGAAGCCCCAACAAAAGTTGTTTCCCTAGGTGTTTGTAGCATATGTCTCTGTTGGGCCTCCCGACGGCCCGAGACGGCCCAAGAGCCCCCAAAGATCGCCCCAAGATCGCCCAAGAGGCCTCCAAGATGACCCCAGAACGGCCCAAGAGGCCCCCGAAACGGCCTCAAGAGGGCCCCAAAGACGGCCCAAAGGCGCAAAGACGCCCAAGATGGACTCCAAGACGGCCCTGGAGCACCCTAAGAGGGCCCCTAGTCGGCCCACAGAGGCCCCCAAGACGGCTTCCGACGGCGTCAGACAGGCCAGGAACTCTCTAAGACGGGCATAGAGGCCCCCAAGAACCCCCAAGAGGCCCTCAAGATGTCCCATCCTCTTCTTCTTCTTCTTCTTCTTCTTCCTCCTCCTCCTCCTCCTCCTCCTCCTCCTCCTCCTCCTCCTCCTCCTCCTGATCGTCCCCGCCATCTTCCCCCAAGTGTTCCCCGAAGAGCTTCCACAACGGCT
>CAUYUJ010009504.1:23178-25678 GCA_963575745.1 Prorocentrum cordatum | reverse complement strand
CCCCCCATGGCTGGGGCCTTGCTTGGCGCCTCTTGCGCCTCATGCGTTGACCCTCTCATGCCTGGACATTGCCCTTCATGCAGAAAAAAAAAAATTTTACCCAAACATGCCCTGACCCCACATAGCTGGGCCTTGGTTGGCCCCTCATGGGTTGCCCCTCATGCTGGGGCATTGGCCTTTCATGCGTTGACCCCCCATGCTGGTGCTTTGGCCCTCCATGCGTTGACCCCTCATGCCCTGACCCCCCATGCTGGGGCCTTGGTTGGCCCCCCATGCGTTGACCCCCTCATGCTGGGGCATTGGCCCTTCATGCGTTGACCCCTCATGCCCTGACCCCCCACGCTGGGGCCTTGGCTGGCCCCTCATGCGTTGACCCCCTCATGCTGGGTCATTGGCCCTTGATGCGTTGACCCCTCATGCCTGGGCTTCGGCCTTTCATGCGTTGACCCCACATGCCCTGACCCTCCATGTTGGGGCCTTGGCTGGCCTCTCATGCGTTGACCCCCTCATGCTGGGTCATTGGCCTTCATGCGTTGACCCCGGATGCCAGGGCGTCGGCCTTTCATGAGTTGACCCCTCATGCCCTGACCCCCCACTCTGGAGCCTTGGCTGGCCCCTCATGCGTTGACCCCCTCATGCTGGGGCATTGGCCCTTCATGCGTTGACCCCTCATGCCAGGACTTCGGCCCCTCATGCCCTGACCCCCATGCTGGGGCCTTGGCTGGCCCCTCATGCGTTGACCCCCTCATGCTGGGGCATTGGCGCTTCATGCGTTGACCCCTCATGCGGTGGTTTAGCATGCCACCAGTGTTAGGGCACGAAGCGGAAAAACATTACCAGTGCCTTAAACGACATCCGTGACAATCCTCCTCCTCCTCCTCCTCCTCCTCCTCCTCCTCCTCCTCCTCCTCCTCCTCGCTCCTCGCTCCTCGCTCCTCGCTCCTCGCTCCTCGCTCTCGCTCCCTCCTCCTCCTCTCCTCCTCCTCCTCCTCCTCCTCCTCCTCCTCGCTCCTCCTCCGCCTCCTCCTCGCCTCCTCGCTCCTCGCTCCTCGCTCCCTCGCTCCTCGCTCCTCCTCCTCCTCCTCCTCCTCCTCCTCCTCCTCTCCTCGCTCCTCGCCTCTCCTCCTCTCCTATCCTATTCCTAATTCCTATTCCTATTCCTATTCCTTTTCCTATTCCTTCTCCTCTTCCTCCCCCTCTTGAACGTTGCGCCGCGTCTCAAGCCAGAGGGCCAGCAAACACTGTAAAATACATGCTCTGGTTCAGATCAGAGGGCCAGCAGACATCACACGTTGCTCAACACGGAAATCCCCATATGTGCACATCATACTCCTGTCACGTTTCGCTGAGGAACTCTGTCTATGAGCATCTGGGTGTGAGAACGAGCCCGCGTAGACGACAGGCGCAGCAATGACGACGACAGCGACGACTTCACTGATGTCCGCCTCCTCTTCCTCCTGTGCACATCTTTCAGGAGAGACGAGGGAAACACAAGTGGAAGAGCGAAGGGGAGTTCCTCTTGCCGTTCTCAACGCGGCAACTCTGGCAAATGCGCATGGCATTGCTACGCCCGCTCTCTGGCGTGCTACTCGTGGCGCCTGCTGGCGCTCGGGGTGCCAAAGAGCCTCGCCGGCTATATCGCGGTAACCATGTGTGTAAGCCTTAGCGCGAGAGAATCTGAACGTGGGTGATTTGAGTGTGATCGAGTCGGAGTGTGAATGGATCCGGGTACAATTGAGCCCAAGTTTGAGCGAGTCTGAATGAAGTCAGTGTGAGTACGAGTGAGACTGAGCATGAGTGAGTCTGAGTGTGAGCGAATATAAGTGCAAGTGGGTCTGAGTGTGAGTGAGTTTGTAGTGAGTCTTAGTTCGAGTGTGATGGGTAAGAATTTGGATATGAGTGAGCCTGTGTGCGAGGTAGTCTGAGTATGAGTGAGGCTGAGGCCTGGTGAGTCTAAGTGTGAGCGAGTCTGAATGTGAGTTGGTCTGAGTGTGAGTGAATCTGAATTCGAGCGAATCTGAAGAAGAGCGAGGATGTATGTCTGAGTTTGGGTACGATCGAATGTGAGCATGAGCGAGTCTGAATGTGAGGACTGAGTCTGAACGAGGAAGGGGTGCTGATGAGTAAACCCGTGTGCGAATGAGTGCATCCGAATGGGGAAAGGGGAAAGGAGGTGATTGAGTGAGTGAGCGGGTGAGGAGCACACAAAGCCAGAGGAAAGCCCGAGACAAACAGACCACCTGAGACATCCCCCCGATCTGAGCGCGAATCCTCAAGTGTCCCCACCCTGGCGGCTCCGCCTTCGGGTGCCCAAGCGCCACGCCTGCTACATCACGGTGAATCCTGGATCACGAACAAAAATCTCAGGGGCAGCAACAGGAAAACAGCCCGAGACATCCTCACAATCCGCACGCGTGACGCGAACTCTGGCATGCCCCACCACTGGCGATTCCCCCCTGGGGGGGCCAGATGCCACACCTGCGATACTGCGGTGAACATT
>CAUYUJ010009504.1:0-23078 GCA_963575745.1 Prorocentrum cordatum | reverse complement strand
CCCCTCATGCTGGGGCATTGGCCTTTCATGCGTTGACCCCTCATGCCTGGGCTTCGGCCTTTCATGCGTTGACCCCTCATGCCCTGACCCCCCATGCTGGGGCCTTAGCTGGCCCCTCATGCGTTAACCCTCTCATGCTGGGGCATTGGCCCTTGATGCGTTGACCCCTCATTCCAGGGCTTCGGCCTTTCATGCGTTGACCCCTCATGCCCTGACCCCCCATGCTGGGGCCTTGGCTGGCCCCCTCATGCGTTGACCCCCTCATGCTGGGCCATTGGCCCTTCATGCGTTGACCCCTCATGCCAGGGCTTCGGCCTTTCATGCGTTGGCCCCTCATGCCCTGACCCCCCATGCTGGGGCCTTGGCTGGCCCCTCATGCGTTGACCCCCTCATGCTGGGTCATTGGCCCTTGATGCGTTGACCCCTCATTCCAGGGCTTCGGCCTTTCATGCAATGACCCCTCATGCCCTGACCCCCATGCTGGGGCCTTGGCTGGCCCCTCACGCGTTGACCCCCTCATGCTGGGTCATTGGCCCTTCATGCGTTGACCCCTCATGCCAGGGTTTCGGCCTTTCATGCGTTGACCCCCCATGCTGGGGCCTTGGCGGGCGCCTCATGCGTTGACCCTCTCATGCTGGACATTGGCCCTTCATGCGTTGACCCCTCATGCCCTGACCCCCATGCTGGGGCCTTGGCTGGCCCCTCATGCGTTGACCCCCTCATGCTGGGGCATTGGCCTTTCATGCGTTGACCCCCCATGCTGGTGCATTGGCCCTCCATGCGTTGACCCCTCATGCCCTGACCCCCCATGCTGGGGGCTTTGGCTGGCCCCTCATGCGTTGACCCCCTCATGCTGGGGCATTGGCCCTTCATGCGTTGACCCCTCATGCCTGGGCTTCGGCCTTTCATGCGTTGACCCCTCATGCCCTGACCCCCCATGCTGGGGCCGTGGCTGGCCCCTCATGCGTTGACCCCCTCATGCTGGGGCACTGGCCCTTCACGCGTTGACCCCTCATTCCAGGGCTTCGGCCTTTCATGCAATGACCCCTCATGCCCTGACCCCCATGCTGGGGCCGTGGCTGGCCCCTCATGCGTTGACCCCCTCATGCTGGGTCATTGGCCCTTCATGCGTTGACCCCTCATGCCAGGGCTTCGGCCTTTCATGCGTTGGCCCCTCATGCCCTGACCCCCCATGCTGGGGCCTTGGCTGGCCCCCCATGCGTTGACCCCCTCATGCTGGGGCATTGGCCCCTCATGCGTTGACCCCTCATGCCAGGGCTTCGGCCTTTCATGCGTTGACAACTCGCTGGGGCCTGGCTGGCGCCTCATTGCGTTGTTTGACCCTCTCATGCTGGACATTGGCCCTTCATGCGTGACCCCACAGCCCATTGACCCCCATGCTGGGGCCTTGGCTGCCCCTCATGCGTTGGTGCTTTGGCCCTCCATGATGCGTTGACCCCTCATGCCCTGACCCCCCATGCTGGGGCCTTGGTTGGCCCCCCATGCGTTGACCCCCTCATGCTGGGGCATTGGCCCTTCATGCGTTGACCCCTCATGCCCTGACCCCCCACGCTGGGGCCTTGGCTGGCCCCTCATGCGTTGACCCCCTCATGCTGGGTCATTGGCCCTTGATGCGTTGACCCCTCATGCCTGGGCTTCGGCCTTTCATGCGTTGACCCCACATGCCCTGACCCTCCATGTTGGGGCCTTGGCTGGCCTCTCATGCGTTGACCCCCTCATGCTGGGTCATTGGCCTTCATGCGTTGACCCCGGATGCCAGGGCGTCGGCCTTTCATGAGTTGACCCCTCATGCCCTGACCCCCCACTCTGGAGCCTTGGCTGGCCCCTCATGCGTTGACCCCCTCATGCTGGGGCATTGGCCCTTCATGCGTTGACCCCTCATGCCAGGACTTCGGCCCCTCATGCCCTGACCCCCATGCTGGGGCCTTGGCTGGCCCCTCATGCGTTGACCCCCTCATGCTGGGGCATTGGCGCTTCATGCGTTGACCCCTCATGCGGTGGTTTAGCATGCCACCAGTGTTAGGGCACGAAGCGGAAAAACATTACCAGTGCCTTAAACGACATCCGTGACAATCCTCCTCCTCCTCCTCCTCCTCCTCCTCCTCCTCCTCCTCCTCCTCCTCCTCGCTCCTCGCTCCTCGCTCCTCGCTCCTCGCTCCTCGCTCCTCGCTCCCCTCCTCCTCCCTCCTCCTCCTCCTCCTCCTCCTCCTCCTCCTCCTCCTCCTCCCTCTCCTCCCTCGCTCCTCGCGCTCCTCGCTCCTCGCTCTCGCTCCTCCTCCTCTCCTCCTCCTCCTCCTCCTCCTCCTCCTCCTCCTCCTCCTCCCTCCTCCTCCTATTTCCTATTCCCTTCCTATTCCTATTCCTATTCCTTTTCCTATTCCTTCTCCTCTTCCTCCCCCTCTTGAACGTTGCGCCGCGTCTCAAGCCAGAGGGCCAGCAAACACTGTAAAATACATGCTCTGGTTCAGATCAGAGGGCCAGCAGACATCACACGTTGCTCAACACGGAAATCCCCATATGTGCACATCATACTCCTGTCACGTTTCGCTGAGGAACTCTGTCTATGAGCATCTGGGTGTGAGAACGAGCCCGCGTAGACGACAGGCGCAGCAATGACGACGACAGCGACGACTTCACTGATGTCCGCCTCCTCTTCCTCCTGTGCACATCTTTCAGGAGAGACGAGGGAAACACAAGTGGAAGAGCGAAGGGGAGTTCCTCTTGCCGTTCTCAACGCGGCAACTCTGGCAAATGCGCATGGCATTGCTACGCCCGCTCTCTGGCGTGCTACTCGTGGCGCCTGCTGGCGCTCGGGGTGCCAAAGAGCCTCGCCGGCTATATCGCGGTAACCATGTGTGTAAGCCTTAGCGCGAGAGAATCTGAACGTGGGTGATTTGAGTGTGATCGAGTCGGAGTGTGAATGGATCCGGGTACAATTGAGCCCAAGTTTGAGCGAGTCTGAATGAAGTCAGTGTGAGTACGAGTGAGACTGAGCATGAGTGAGTCTGAGTGTGAGCGAATATAAGTGCAAGTGGGTCTGAGTGTGAGTGAGTTTGTAGTGAGTCTTAGTTCGAGTGTGATGGGTAAGAATTTGGATATGAGTGAGCCTGTGTGCGAGGTAGTCTGAGTATGAGTGAGGCTGAGGCCTGGTGAGTCTAAGTGTGAGCGAGTCTGAATGTGAGTTGGTCTGAGTGTGAGTGAATCTGAATTCGAGCGAATCTGAAGAAGAGCGAGGATGTATGTCTGAGTTTGGGTACGATCGAATGTGAGCATGAGCGAGTCTGAATGTGAGGACTGAGTCTGAACGAGGAAGGGGTGCTGATGAGTAAACCCGTGTGCGAATGAGTGCATCCGAATGGGGAAAGGGGAAAGGAGGTGATTGAGTGAGTGAGCGGGTGAGGAGCACACAAAGCCAGAGGAAAGCCCGAGACAAACAGACCACCTGAGACATCCCCCCGATCTGAGCGCGAATCCTCAAGTGTCCCCACCCTGGCGGCTCCGCCTTCGGGTGCCCAAGCGCCACGCCTGCTACATCACGGTGAATCCTGGATCACGAACAAAAATCTCAGGGGCAGCAACAGGAAAACAGCCCGAGACATCCTCACAATCCGCACGCGTGACGCGAACTCTGGCATGCCCCACCACTGGCGATTCCCCCCTGGGGGGGCCAGATGCCACACCTGCGATACTGCGGTGAACATTGGGTAACAAAATTATCCAGGCGAAGGACCCAACCATACGCAAGTGTGAAAACCGCAGGGCAGGTGGGACGAAGCAAGGGGAATTCCTCATGGGGCCACGAACCGTGTGAGGGGTGCGCCAAACTGGCGCGGGGCCGCCATGCGAACCCTGCCTCTGGGGCCCTCGGTGGAGCTCCCTATGGGGCCACGAACCGCGTGAGGGGTGCGCCAAACTGGCGCGGGGCCGCCATGCGAACCCTGCCTCTGGGGCCTTCGGTGGAACTCCCTATGGGGCCACGAACCGTGTGAGGGGTGCACCAAACTGGCGCGGGGCCGCCATGCGAACCCTGCCACTGGGGCGTTCGGTGGAACTCCCTATGGGGCCACGAACCGTGTGAGGGGTGCGCCAAAATGGTGCGGGGCCGCCATGCGAACCCTGCCACTGGGGCTTTCGGTGGAGCTCCCTATGGGGCCACGACCCGTGTGAGGAGTGCACCAAACTGGTGCGGGGCCGCCATGCGAACCCTGCCTCTGGGGCCTTCGGTGGAGCCCCCTATGGGGCCACAAACCGTGCGAGGGGTGCGCCAAAATGGCGCGGGGCCGCCATGCGAACCCTGCCACTGTGGAGCTCCCTTCGTGTGGAGCTCCTTAGCTCCTTATGGGGCCACGAACCGTGTGAGGGGTGCGCCAAAATGGTGCGGGGCCGCCATGCGAACCCTGCCACGGGGCCTTCGGTGGAGCTCCCTATGGGGCCACGACCCGTGTGAGGGGTGCACCAAACTGGCGCGGGGCCGCCATGCGAACCCTGCCTCTGGGGCCTTCGGTGGAGCCCCCTATGGGGCCAAGAACCGTGCCGTGGAAATGACCGCACCAAACTGGCGCGGGGCCGCCATGCGAACCCTGCCACTGGGGCCTTTCGGTGGAGCTCCCTATGGGGCCACGAACCGTGTGAGGGGTGCACCAAACTGGCGCGGGGCCGCCATGCGAACCCTGCCTCTGGGGCCTTCGGTGGAGCTCCTTATGGGGCCACGAACCGTGAGGGGTGCGCCAAAATGGCGCGGGGCCGCCATGCGAACCCTGCCACTGGGGCGTTCGGTGGAACCCCCTACCTATGGGGCCACGAACCGTGTGAGGGGTGCGCCAAAATGGTGCGGGGCCGCCATGCGAACCCTGCCACTGGGGCCTTTCGGTGGAGCTCCCTATGGGGCTACGAACCGTGTGAGGGGAGCGCCAAAACGCGGGGCCGCCATGCGAACCCTGCCACTGGGGCCTTCGGTGGAGCTCCCTATGGGGCCACGAAACGCTGTACTGGGTGGGTGAAACGCAGGGAGGAGGGAGGAGGGGGAGGAGGAGGGGGCAGCGGGAGGAGACGCGGGGCACCGTCTCTTCAAAACGAGGACCCAACACCACAGGATGGTTGGGAAAAATGTTCCCGGCAGAGCAACCTAACAGCGATGAGTATAAGCATATCTGGAAGCATTCCCCTTAAAATTCAGGTGAAAATCCAGTTGTAGAATTCTGCTGTTCTCGCAGTCGCAGTCGCATTCGCAATGACAGTCGCAGTGGCAACGGCCTCAGGATCCAATGGAATCCTAAGGATTCCTAGGGATTCCTAAGCCTTAGGCATCCTTAGGAATCCATAGGAATCCTTAGGAATCCTTAGGAATCCTGATTCCTAGGGATTCCTAGGGAATCCTAAGGATTCCTAAGGAATCCTGAGAATGCTTAACTATGCTTACGGATTCCTAAGGATGCCTACGGATTCCTAAGGATTCCTAGGGATTCCTAAGGATTCCTATGGATTCCTACGGATGCCTCAGCCGGCCTCAGTTTCAGCCTCAGCCTCAGCCTGCCTCGGCTGACCTCAGCCTCAGCCTCAGCCTGCCTCGGCCTCAGCCTCAGCCTGCCTCCGCCTCAGCCTCAGCCTGCCTCGGCCTCAGCCTGCGTCAGCCTCAGCCTCAGCCTCAGCCTCAGCCTCAGCCTGCCTCGGCCTCAGCCTCAGCCTCAGCCTGCCTCGGCTTGCCTTAGCCTCAGCCTCAGCCTCAGCCTCAGCCTCAGCCTCAGCCTGCCTCGGCCTCAGCCTCAGCCTCAGCCTGCCTCAGCCTCAGCCTCAGCCTGCCTCAGCCTCAGCCTGCATCAGCCTGCCTCAGCCTCAGCCTCAGCCTCAGCCTGCCTCAGCCTCAGCCTCAGCCTCAGCCTCAGCCTCAGCCTCAGCCTCAGCCCCAGCCTGCATCGGCTTGCCTCAGCCACAGCCTCAGCCTGCCTCGGCCTCAGCCTCAGCCTCAGCGTCAGCCTGCCTCAGCCTCAGCCTGCCTCAGCCTCAGCCTCAGCCTCAGCCTGCCTCAGCCTCAGTCTCAACCTGCCTCAGCCTCAGCCTGCCTCAGCATCAGCCTCAGCCTGCCTCGGCCTCAGCCTGCGTCAGCCTCAGCCTCAGCCTGCCTCAGCCTCAGCCTGCCTCAGCCTCAGCCTCAGCCTGCCTCGGCGTGCCTCAGCCTCAGCCTCAGCCTGCCTCAGCCTGCCTCGGCCTCAGCCTGCCTCAGCTCGGGCATTCAAAATATAACACAGGACTCGCGTCTGGGAACACGAAGATCACGAAGTGGCCCACAGTTGGCTCCAGGCAATCAAAATTCGCCGGCCCAACGGGCCAAAGGCGTGCTAAGATCTCCGGTAACTGCTAAACAATACTTCTAGTTCGCGCGCGCGGGGCGGCCCCTGGGGGTCCCCCGGCGAAAAGTACCCCGACCGCCGCCCGACCACTGCTACTCAGAGATGGTTTTCCTCCTGGGTGTGGCTTCTCAGGCCCCCCAGAGCGCGCCAAGAGTGCCCCAAGAGGCCCCCAAGACTGCCCAAAGGGCCCCCGAGACGCCTAAAGAGCGCTCCAAGACGCCGATGATGACCTCAAGACGGCCCAAGAGGCCTCCAAGTGGCCTCCAAGAGGCCTCACAAGAGGGCCCTGAGAGGCCCAAATCAGACATTTTACGATGGTTTTGAAAGAATTTGGGCCTTGTCCCCTTTTCGGCCATCCGATGCTCCAAGACGGCCCAGGAGGCCCCCAAGAGCACCCCAAGACGGGCCAAGAGGCTTCCACGAGGGCCCCAAGAGGGCCCAAGAGGGCCCCGAGACGACCCAAGAGGCGCCCAAGACGGCCCAAGACGGCCCCAAGACGGCCCCAAGAGGGGCCCAAGAGGGGGACCACGAACCAAAACCTCGAGCCTTCCGCCCCAAGAGGGCCCCAGGAGGCCCCGAGAGGCCCCAAAGAGGCCCCAAGATGCCGCCAAGAGGCCCCCAAGAGGTCCCAGGAGGCCCCCAGGAGGCCCCCCAGAAGACTTCAAAAATGCCTCCCAGGCGCCCTCGAACGGCTTCTGAAAAGACCCCAAGAGGCCTCCCAGAGAAGCATCTTGACGACGACCCTGTTTGGCCCCAAGAGCAACACAAGATGCCAACGAGAGGCTTCCTCCTCCGCCCCTTCCTCTTCCTCCTCCTCCTCCTACTTATCTTCATCCTCCTCATCTCCTTCTCATCCTCTCCTCCTCCTCCCCTCCCCTTCCCCATCCTCATCTTCTTCCTCCTCGGCGGCGCCACAATGGCCCCGGGCCCACGGCGAAGCAGTAGCGATCATGCAACATGGGCCGGCGGAATGAGCGAAGCGATTGAATATGGTACAGGAATGGTGTTCTGGGAACACGAAGAACACGAAGTGGCCTACAGTTGGCTCCGGGCAGTCAAAATATGGTACAGGAATGGTGTTCTGGGAGCACGAAGAACACGAAGTGGCCTTCAGTTGGCTCTGGGCATTCAAAATGTGGCCTGGGAATGGTGTTCTGGGAACACGAAGAACACGAAGTGGCCTACAGTTGGCTCCGGGCGTTCAAAATGTGGCCTGGGAATGGTGTTCTGGGAATGGATTCCTAAGGATTCCTAAAAATTCCTACGGATTCCTAAGAATTCCTGGGGCTGCCGGATCTGTCCGGATCCCCTGTCCGGATCCCGCCAAGACCCCCGCCTGGGGCGTCAAGATGTGCTCTGTTTGACCCCACTAGAAACCTATCAGTCTTCGCTGTTAGGTAACATAAACAGGAACACCGCTTGGGACATCCCCGCAATATGGACGCGAACACTGTAGTGTCCCCACCCCTGGCGGCTCCGCCTTCGAGTGCCCAGATGTCACGCCTGCTATATCGCGTTGAACAGTGGACCACCAACAGGGAGAAGTCTGGAGGGGGGCAGAAATAAGCAAACCGCCTGAGACATCTCCACAATCAGATTTGAAAACAGAGGAGGCTCAGCATGCAAACGGGCAAACCGCACGAAACATCCCCACAATCTAGGCGCGACCGGCCCCGTGTCATACCCCCTGGCCTAGCGGCTCCCCTTGTGGTGCTGAAACCAGCGCCTCGCCTGAGACATCCTCCCAGTCTGCTCCGAAAGCAGAGGACGCCCAGCATGCCAAGAGGCAAAGCCGCCCGAGACATCCCTACTCCTCCTCCTCCTCCTCCTCCTCCTCCTCCTCCTCCTCCTCCTCCTCTTCCTCCTCCTCCTCCTCCTCCTCCTCCTCCTCCTCCTCCTCCTCCTCATCCGCACATATTTCAGGAGTGATTGGGAAAGCACAAGTGTAAGAGCGAGGGTGAATTCCTCTTGCCGTTCTCAACGCGGCACTTCACGCAAAGCGATTGGCGTTGCTACGCCCGCTCTCTGGCGTGCTACTCACTGCGCCTGCTGACTCTTGGGGTGCCGAAGGGCCACGCCGGCTAGATCGGGATAGCCCTTTCTGTGTGATCCGTAGCGCGAGAAAATTTGAACGTGGGTGACCCAAGTATGGGCGAGTCGCAGTGCGAGTGGATCCGGGCACGATTGACCCTGAGTATGAATGAGTCTGGATAAAGCCAATGTGAATACGAGTGGGTCTGAGCATGAGTGAATCTGACCGCGAACGAATCTAAGTGCAAGCGGGTCTGAGTGCGAGTGAGGCGTAGTGTGGCGATTCAGACTTTGACTGTGATGAATGAAAATCAAAAAATGGTAAGTATGAATGAATGTGGGTGCGAGGTAGCCGGAATATGAGTGAATCTGAAGGCTGGTGAAACGGAGTGTAAGAGAAAACATGAAGACAAAAACAGGCAAACCGCCTGAGAAATCTTCACGATATGCTCTGAGAGCAAAGGACGTTGAGCATGGAAAACGGCAAACCGTATGAGACATCCCCACAATCTGGGCGCGAACGGGCCCGTGTCATACCCCCTGGCGGCTCCTCCGTGGCGTGCTAAAGCCAGCGCCTCGCCTGAGGCATCCTCAAAGCCTGCTCCGAGAGCAGAGGCCGCGTGGGCATTGCAAAACAAATTGCGGGTAGGCGGGTGGGATGATTGCGCGAGCAGTCGAGTGGACAACTCTCTGCGAACGAAGTTATGTGCACCACAAAGATCGCATCACATATATTCTCCTTTCTAAAAGAAGAAGAAAGAGAAGAAGAAGAAGAAGAAGAAGAAAGAATAGACTCGACCCACCCTGGAATTAACGATGCACCTTTTCGTATTGCAATTTACTTACGCCTGAGCCCCATCGCCCATCCGAATTATGAATTCATGATATCCCAGCCAAATGAAATATCACTCCCCCCGCCAATCTCTGCAAAAAAATACGCGCGCACATTAGTTCATCAAAAAATTGGACGAAGTGCACACGAGCGCGTCGTCGCGCGCGCATGCCAAAATCCTTCTAAAACTCCCGGTTTCGGAAAAATGTCAAAATCGAGTTCCCCCCCCAATCCCCCCCCCCAAAAAACGCAACACTGATGTTCTAAAAAACGAGCTTACGCGGGTGCTCTTGCGGAGTCTGTTTTTGCTTTCAATATTTTCAAACAAAAAATATCAGTCGGGCTTCGCGCGCGCGCATGTCGAAATCTTTCGAACGCCCTTGCGCGCGTGCCGTCGCGGGAATCCTCTGCAAAAATAGGGGCGAAGTGCAGACGCGCGCGCCGTCGCGCGCGCATGCCGAAATCCTTCAAAAACCTTCGGTTCCGGAGAGATTTCGAAATCGTGTCCAAAAGACATACAAAAACACAAGGTTTCGCAACACGGAGTTTCAACAAAAGCGTGCGCGCGCGCTCTTGCGTCGTCGTCGTCGTCGCCGTCCTCCCTCCTCCCTCGTCGTCGTCGTCGCCGTCGTCGTCCTCTGTCTTTCCTCGTCGTCGTCGTCCTCTTTGGCGTCGTCGTCGTTTCCGTCGTCGTTGTCGCCGTGGTTGTCGTTCCTCCTCCCTCGTCTTCGTCGTCGTCCGTCGTCGGCGTCTCGTCGTCGTCCCTCCTATTTCGTCGCCGTCGTCGTGGTCGTCGTCGTCGTCGTTGTCGCCGTCCTCCCTCCTCCTTCGTCATTGTCGCAGTCGTCGTCCTCCCTCCTCCCTCGTCGTCGTCGGAGTCGTCGTCGGTGTCGTCGTCGTCGTCGTCGTCGTCGTCGTCTTCGTCGTCGTCATTGTCGTCGTCGTCGTCGTCGCCGTCGTGGTCGTCGTCGTCGTCGTCGTCGGCGTCGGCGTCGGCGTCGTCGTCGACGGCGTCGTCATCGTCGTCGTCGTCGGCGTCATTGTCGTCGTCGTCGTCGGTGTCGTCGTCGTCGTTGTCGTTGTTGTCGTCGTCGTCGAAGTGGTCGGAGTCGTCGTCGGTGTCGTCGTAGTCGTCGTCGTCGGCGTCGTCGTCGTCATTGTCGCTGTCATTGCTGGCGTCGGTTACACATGCAATGTGTTACCTACCGTCACAATCTTAGGAAGTTGTGCGACCAAGTTGCGGGTAAGAGAGTAAAATGTTTACACGAGCACTGGAGAGGACAGCTTCAAGACAGTCAGAGTGAATTGCACCACATAGATGGCACCACCACACACCACAGAATGCACACCTCATATTCTGCACCCCGTAACTCACGCAACATAGCTTGCACCACATAGGTTACACCACATTGCGTCCAAACTATTTTACCACATAGATTTGTGCCACATATATTGCACAACGCAAATTGTCCTGCCCAGGGAACATGTGTAGGATCCACCACCCACCAACCCACCCCCGGTGAATATCCTCCCTTCCCTGGGAAAGTGCAAGTTACATACGAATCCGCCCCATCGCTCATTCCTAAGATGAACTGATACCATCCCAGCCACACCACCAGCATCGACACCCCCCCCCCATTACCCTTGTCAAACATATATATATATATATGCATATATTTATACCTGCATATATGTATATATATGTATATATGTATGTATATATGTGTATGTATATAAATAGATGTACATATATATATATGTATGTATATATATATATATGTATGTATGCGCGCGCATTCGCTTCTCAAAAATCCTCGAATTCCAGAAACCGTGCGCGCACGTCGTCGCGCGAACGCCGACATCCGCCGAAAACTACAGGTGTCGGAAAGATTTGAATCTATTTGAACACTGAGAGAAAATGATTGTGCAATATTTTGTTTGTAGAAAGCGCGCGCTCTCTGGCGAACAACAACAACAACAAAAACCTTATGTGTTTCGGTATGTTCCTCAAGTGCGACCATACGGGCCTCTCTCGCGCGCGCGTCGAATCCATTCGGACGCCCTTGCGCACTTGCTGGGGGAGGGCACGATCCCTGTCAAATGAAACCACGCGGGGCACTCGCGCCCGCCGGCCGCACGCGTTTGTCGAATTCCTTCCAAAGCGCTCATCACCGACACGTGAGCACCATCATCGTCATCAGCGCGATTAGCATCGGCGCCGTCATTGGCCTCGCCGTCGTCATCCTTACTCTCATCATCGTGCCTGCCGTTGCCGACGTCGTCATGATACCGCGCCCGCCCGATCCACCGACTCGCACTGAAGAGGCCCGCGTGTCAGCGCGGCATGCGAGACGCGATGGGAAGTCCGCAGCGGTCAGCGCCACCGCGGCCGCGTCGGTCGCGCCAAACTAGATGGCCGCTCTGCGCGCGAGCCTTCGCACGTAAGCAAGCAGGGCCGCATGGGTTTTACACTGCTTGTTGTTGTTGGCAATATTACTCGATCGATAATTCGCCGGCCCAGCGGGCCAAGGGAATGAGAAGATCTCCGGCAACAGGTTAACAGTATTTCTAGTTCGCGCGCGCGGGGCCGGGGTCCCCGGACGAAAAATACCCCGGCAAAGTCCTGGCAAGGTCCCGGCAGTCCCGGCAAGGTCCCGGCAAGGTCCCGGCCAGGTCGCGGACAGGTCTCGGCCAGGTCCCTGCAGGCTCCCAAGAACGTTCCAGGAGCGCTTCCAGTGGCCTCCAAGAGAGCTCAACATGGCCCGAGACGGCCCAACAGCGATCCAAGACGCCAAACATGGCCTCCAGACAGCCCAAGGCGCCTGTAAGGCGCTCCCAGAGGCCTCCAAGAGACCTCCAAGAGGGCCCACAGAGGCAGAAATTGGTGATTTTGCGACAGTGTTCGAAAGTTTTTGTCTCGCCTTGGGGGCTTACCAGCGCTCCAAGACGACCCAAGAGGCTTCCAGGATCGCCCCAACACGGCCCAAGAGGCCCCCAAGATCGCCCAAAACGGCCCCAGAGGGCCCCAAGATAGCCCTGGAGGCTTCCAAAATGGCCGAAGAGGCTCCCAAGACGGCTCCAAGAGCGGGCCCAGAGGAGGGAACCGAACGGACATGTCGAGCTCTAGGCGCAGAAAGGTCCCCTGGAGGCCCGAAGAGGCCTTGAAGAAGCCCCCACCAAGAGGCCTCCGAGAGGCCCCAAGATACCCTCAAGAGGCCCCAAGAGACCTCCCAAGAGGGCCTACAGAGGCAGAAATTAGCGATTTTCCTGCAGGGCGCTCCAAGACGGCCCAAGAGGCTACCAGGATCGCCCCAACACGGCCCAAGAGGCCTCCGAGAGCGCCCAAAACAGCCCCAGAGGGCCCCAAGACAACCCCAGAGGCTTCCAAGATGGCTGAAGAGGCTCCCAAGACGGCTCCAAGAGCGGGCCCAGACGAGGGACCCGAAGGGACATGTCGAGCTCTAGGCGCAGAGAGGTCCCTTCGAGGCCTGGGGAAACCACCAAGAAGCCCCCAAGAGGCCCCCCGGAGGCCCCAAGAGACCCCCAAGGCCCCCGAAGAGGCCCCGTGACGCCCCAGGAGGTCCCAGAAATACCGCCAAGAGGCCCCCTAGACGCCTCCTATCGTCTCACCAACCCTTCCTTCGTTCTTTCCTTTCCTCCTTCACCCCCCTCTGCGCCAACGACCCTCAATCCTAGAACGAAAAGAACTACAATAAGTCATCAAGACTAGAATCGAGAGGCCTCCACCTCCTCCTCCTCCTCCTCCTCCTCATCCTTACCTATCCTCCCCTCTTCCTCCTCCTCCTCCTCCTCCTCCTCCTCCTCCTCCTCCTCCTCCTCCTCCTCTTCTTCCTTCTCTTACCCTCCGTCCCCTTCCTCCCCCTCCCCACTCTGCTTCAACGGACCTAAATCCTCGAACGAAAGGCGCTACAATGTATCATCCCAAGACGGCTCCAAGAGCGGGCCCAGACGGGGGACCCGAACGGACATTTCGAGCTCTGGGCGCAGAAAGGTCTCCTGGAGGCCCCAAGAGGCCCCCAAGAAGCCCCCAAGAGGCCCCCGAGAGGCCCCAAGAGACCCTCAAGAGGAACCTAAGAGGCCCCCGTGACGCCCCAGGAGATCTCAAAACCGCCAAGAGGCCAAAAAAGAGTCTCCAAGAGGCCCCCAAAACGGCCCCCAAGAGGCCACGAACGCGCAGGCAAACGCCTGCGATGGCACAGTGCGGCCCGGCGGAGTGAGCGAAGCGATTAAATCATATGGTGTATATGTATATATATATATATATAAAAATTATCTTCGCAAACTCATTTGTCTAGGGAGAACACAAAGAACGTACGCGCCCAGCTATGTATATGAACACGGCCCCTCGATCCGCGAGCCTGGCCGCGCGATACGAGCATTTGCGCACTGCGTACTCTCGAAACCAGCGTAGACTCATGTACGTGTACGCCCTTCTTTTGCTCCTGATCGTCGCACTCTTCCCCGAGACGGCGAGAGAGAAGGAGGACAGCGAGGCCGAGGAGAACGGCACAGCGAGGGAGCAGCTGGCGGGGGAGGGTGCGACAGCTAGGCGCGCGGCCACTGCGCGCACGCGCCAGGAAGGTGGGCGGCGACGGCCCGACGCCGGGGACTTCTCCATCGCCACCACTCTGGGCTCGGGTCGGGCGTGTCCCCCTGCAGGCGGCTATGGGACGAAAGTTAAGTTATCCCAGTGCGACCCTACCTAGGAGTTGGAGCCCCCAGGGAAGCAGCATTAGTAGTAACAGTAAAGCTAAGCTAAAGCTAAGCTAAAGCTAAGCTAAAGCTACGCTAAAGCTAAGCTAAAGCTACGCTAAAGCTAAGCTAAAGCTACGCTAAAGCTAAGCTAAAGCTAAGCTAAAGCTAAGTTAAAGCAGAAGTTAAGCTAAAGCGAAGCTAAAGCTAAGCTAAAACTAAGCTAAAGCTAAGCTAAAGCTAAGGTAAAGCTAGGCTGTAGCTAAGCTGAAGCTAAAGCTAAGGTAAAGCTAAGCTAAAGCTAAGCTAAAGCTAAGCTAAAGCTAAGCTAAAGCTAAGATAAAGCTAAGCTAAAGCTAAGCTAAAGCTAAGCTAAAGCTAAGCCAAAGCTAAGCTAAAGCTAAGCTGAAGCTAAGCTGAAGCTAAGCTGAAGCTAAGCTGAAGCTAAGCTAAAGCTAAAGCTAAAGCTAAAGCTAAAGCGCCCAGGGGACTGGGGGAACCGCGGGGCGGGGACTGGGGGAACCGCCCGGGGCGCTTTGCACTGCCCGGCCCCTTTAAGCTAAGAGAGTAAGAACCCTCTAGGCAGAGCCTAGGTAGGGAATAAAAAAATGCCAAACAATACTCACAGATAGCCAAAAACACAATCATCAAATCGCCCCCAGACTATGTGTTGGCCCTTTGGGGGATTTTCCTCCTGTAGAGGGCACGCCCGACCTGGCTCGGGGGCCCGATCTGCCGGGCCTTCCGGAGGCAGCGGACATGGCAACCAGACGATTCTTCAAGCGCGAGTCGGGCCAAGGCGGTCAACAAAACCTCGCTGGCTGCGGCCCCGCGCGGCGTCGACGGTGACAAACCGGGGAGGCTCGTCCATTCCCCAGTGGGGCGCTGCGACCCACCCCCCTCGGCGAATTCCTGAACCGCACGGTCGCACCACAGACACTCCTGGGCAGCGGGCCCAACGAGGCCCACGCCCGCTGCCTCACTCATTCTCACAGGGGGATCGGGCTCCCGAGGCGGCGGCAGTGGAGAAGTCTCGGCCTCGGGGACCCAGACCTCCGGCGGATTCACTATTTCGACCCGTGGACCACGAAACTCTCGATCCTCGGCCCTTCTTCCTCGACCTCGACCCTCGATTCTCGACCCTCGATCCTCGACAACCCCTCCTCCGAACCCGTTCATCATCTCGGATCACTCCTGTTGGCCCTGGGGCCCGGGAGAGGCCTCCGGAGGCAAAACGCGACGAAGAGCGCCCCGGAGATCCGACGTCTTGCGGCAGATGCAGCGCCGCGAGCGAACACGCAAGGCGCCCTCGGCCCCATCTGTCTGCGGCAGTCGTCGAGCCGAATCGATCCGGGGCCCGCAACCCGGGCGAAGGCGCCCAGCGTAAAACGGGGCAGCCCCGGACATCGGGCACGTCGCCTCTTTCTGCGCATGGGCCCCTGGGCTGACTGCCCACCAGACCACCCCAACCCAACCCGAAGACCCGAATTTCGGGTTGGGGGGGGTAGGGGTTCCACGTGTGTTTTTGTCGACGTTTCCCGACCCCCCCCCCACTGGAAATGGAGGGTAAATCTGAGCCTTCGGGTTGGGTTGGGGTGGTTTGGTGGGTGGTGATGGGCATACCTCGACCCCCTGCCCCGGGCCAGCGTCTCGCCCCGTGCCGACTGTCTTGCTGGCAAGGGCGCCCGACACCAGCCTGCGTGGCCGCCTCTGAAGGGGCCCTAGGACACACAAATACGTACACACAAATCAAGGGATTCCCTATATTTTCCCATACTTTCTGGGTTTTTGTCTTCCCCCCCACTTCCCACATTTTCCCATATTTTCTGGGAATCGACGATCAATTGTGTCTGTGTGTTTTTCCCTTCCTGAGCCTCGATCTACTCTCATCTCTTGGAGGCACCCAGACCCCAAGGTCCGACGTTGCGAAGATATGCAACATCGCGGAAAGACACGACTGGAGGCCCAGACCACATCTTCCTGCTGCATGTCTGGAGCCCGATCGACCAGTGATGAACCTGGCGCCCGAAGCTGGGGGCGAAAACGCCTGGCGTGGCAAAATTGCAACGCCTGAATCTCACGGGACGTCCGGGGCGCCTAGGCCCAAGGGTGCCCGCTTGAGCATCGTTGAATACATTCCTATCCCCACTGGCGTGGCCTGGGTGAGCCTCACTGGCCGATTTACCTCACTACATGGGGATCTTAGCTGCTCCCTTCGGGTTCCGAGGGGCCCATCCCCAACTGGGGCGGTGGGATGGCGGGGCTGAGAAGCCATGGCCTGGTGGGGATGGGGATAAGTTAAACGATACAATCAAAGCTGATGGTAAGGATGCGCGGTAAGGATGCATGGGCCTTGGACGCCCATGCCGAAGCTTTTCGAGAGGGGCTGGCCATCGAAAATGGTTGAGAATGGAAACAGGATGACAGAAGAGGCAAGGATGCAAGGGTACCCTTGGGAAGTCGATCATCCTTACTATCAACTTGGACTGTAGTGACCGCTGGAGGACTGGGCAAATAGGCAGGTCGCCCCCAGCCAAGGACTGCTGGCGGACGTGCCGGAGCGGGACCGGCTCCCGGCGGGGGCGCGGGCTTCCGCAGGCGCCCTCGGCCGCGGGGAGGCGTGCGAGGCAGAGGTGGCCAGAGGAGACCAGTCCTCCTCCGCCTCCTCCTCCTCCTCCGCCTCCGCCTCCGCCTCCTCATCCATCATCACCATCCATCGTCCTCATCCTCATCCCCATCCTCGTCTTAATCCTCATCCTCAAACTCATCATCATCATCATCATCATCATCATCATCATCATCATCATCACCACCACCATCATCAGCATCATCATCATCAGCACCACCACCACCACCACCACCACCATCATCATCATCATCATCATCATGATCATCATCATCATCATCATCATCATCATCATCATCATCACCATCATCGTCATCGTCATTGTCATCCTCATCATCATCAGCATCATCATTATCATCCTCCTCATTATCATCACCCTCATCAACAACAACAACAGCAACGACGAAACCAACAACAACTACAACAACAACAACAACAACACCAACAACACCACCACCACCACCAACAACAACAACGACAAGAATGTTCATTGCTTATTAATTTGAACTGTAGGCGAGCTATGGAGCTGGGATGCACGCCTATCGACAGGAAATCATCAGGAGCGCTAGTCTAAAGTAACTAGACGCCTGAGATCGGTCTGCTACGAGAGCTGCAACCAAAGAATTAGTTGCACTCTTCAAATGTGTGGATCATCATCAGAATGCTAAAAACAAGAATCACCATCATAGTAATAATGATAATCATCATAATCAGCAGCAGCAGCATCGTCATCAGCATCGTCAGCAGCAGCATCGTCATCAGCATCACCATCATCATCGTCAGCATCATCAGCATCAGCATCAGCATTAGCATCATCGTCACCAGCATCATCATCATCGTCAGCATCATCATCAGCAGCAGCAGTATCATCATCATCATATATATATATATCAGAATCTGCATCATCATCGTCATCCTCATCAGCATCCTCATCATCATCACCATCAGCAGCAGCATCATCCATCCTCCTCCTCCTCATCATCATCACTATCATCATCATCAGAAGCATCATCATAATCATCATCATCAGAAGCATCATCCGAATCAGCATCATCATCACCATCATCATGCCCCCCCTCTCCCCTCCTCCCCCCTCCTCCCCCTTCCGCCCTCACTCCTGCCTCCTTCCTCCTCCCACCTCCCTCCTCCCTCCTCCCTCCTCCTCCTGCCTCCTCCCTCCTCCCTCCGGAAGACCCCTAGGCTCCGCCTCCTCCTCCTCCTCCACCCAGGGACCGGATCGGTCGCGAGCCCTTCCGATCCGACCCGATCGAGTCCCTCCTCCCTCCTCCGTGGCCATGTTGGCTCAAGCCTTCCACTAGCAGACGAGACCTCTTGGCGGCGCGCACAAGGGGGTGGGGGGAGGGGGGAAGGCTTCTTAGAAGCAGGCTGCTTAGAAGGCGCCGGCCTTACATCTATAGATAAGGCCCGCGCCTTCTAAGAAGCAGGGGTGCTTCTAAGAAGCCCTCCCCCCTCCCCCCACCCCCCTCTGCGCGTGGCTGAACCTCTACTGCTCGAGCCGGCTTGCTCATGTGCGTACGGACCAGTGCGTAGAGGTGACGCTGCGGAGCTCGGAGGGGGGGCTGGAGGCGCAGGGCCGCGCCCTGCTGCAACAGCGGTGCAGCAGAGGCTCGACCGCACCTTCGGCAGTCACCGCCACCGCCTCGGCGACGCGCTGCGGGAAATGGTCGACACTGCTCAGATACCGCGCTGGGTGGGTTGGGGCAGGCCCTCGCCGACACGGCAGCGGCGGCGCCCCCCGCGCCGCCGCCGCCGACAGCTTCCCCCGAGTGCAAGCAGATGTGATCCCTGGTACTGTTCGCGGTGCGCGTGCGTGAGCATGGTCATCATTGCCGCCATCCCGTTCGACCAGGTCGTGGCCGAAGCTTCTCAGTCGAGCTGAGCGGCCATCCGTGATTGTCCTTTCAACGGCTACGCCAGATGGCTCGATGCTCGATGCTTCCTCCTCCCTCCTCCCTCCGCTCTCCTCTATCCTCCCTCCTCCCTCATCCGTCCTCCCTCCTCCTGCCCTCCCTCCCTCCCTCCTCCCTCCTCCTCCATCCACGTGGAGGCCAATGCCTGACATCCTCACGTCGCGCAATGACTGCGACGGAAGGTCTGTGGCAGTGTTCAGCCCCCCTGGGGCCCTGCCGAGGCCCCAGGACCGTCCGAAAAAACGGCCCCCAGGGAGGGTTCCAGACTGTGGGGAGCCAGGTTGTGACTACCTATCAGACCACCCCAACCCAACCCGAAGGCCCGAATCTGACCCGAATTTCGGGTTGGGGGGGGTACGGGTTCCATGTGTTTTTTCAGTGTTCTCAGACCCCCCCCAACTGGAAATGGAGGGCAAAGTGAAGCCTTCGAGTTGGGTTGGGGTGGTTTGGTGAAGGGTGAGGTTGTGAACAGGTCACGACGTCAGATGTCTGGAGCCTTGGCATGAACGAAACGGGTCCCGGAGGCAAGGGTTCGAGGCTCGAGGTCCTCGAGCACTTTCGCAGGCTCCAGGAGGCTTTGCGGCCTCTGGATGGTTTCCAGCAGCTGCGCCTCGCCGAGAGCGCTCTGGGTCCGAATGGTCCCGAAACGGCCGCTGGAGGCAAGGGTCACACGAGGACGCCAGTCTTGTGGTGAGAAGTTGTTCTTAGCGGGTCGCAGCGGCGGCACCTGTGACCCGCTATGCTGTGCAAGCTGATAGCGCGTCGCCCTGCTTAGCGAGAAGAGCGGCTCGGAACAGCTCGGATCGTTGACGCTTGGGGAGCGGGACGTCCTTAGCGTGTCACGCCAGAGCGTGGTGCGCAAGGACTTGCGGCGAGGTACGCTAAGCAATCGTCCCTTATGTGTTCTCAAAGATAGGAAGGACAGGAGGAGGAGGAGGAGGAGGAGGAGGAGGAGAAGGAGGAGGAAGAGGGGAGGGGGGGGGCAGGGGAGGGAGGAAGGGAGAGAGGGAGGAAGGGAGGGAGGAGGAAGGAGGCAGGAGGGAGGGAGGAGGCAGGAGGGAGGAGGAAGGGGGAGCCTTCGTGCAGGTGCAGGCGCGAGCTGGATGTGACGTGGGCGACGCGAGACGACGACCGGGGGACGGCTGATGCCAGGTGGCCCGCGACCACGCAGCGGCAGACCCCTGGGGGGGGCCCAGCGGGCAGCGATTGGGGGACGCGCATGCACCCGCCTGCAGAGCGCTCGGACACCGCTCGCGGCGAGGCGGACGCGGGCCTCGGCGCTCGTGGCTCTCTCGCGGCGCGGGCCCCCGGAGGGGAGCGGCTCTTCATGCCGAGCCAGCTTGAGCCCGCTGCACCCTTCTTCGCGACGCGACAGCGCCCGTGGCCGGCCCCGCCGCCCCCCCTGCCCCTGGTCGCGTCACAATTCGCACCGGCGCCGTGTGGGAATGAGGCATTCCGAGGCATCCCCAGACGTCGCGTGGCGCGAATCGTGACGTGGCCTACCCACCCACCCCCACCCAAACTATTGAATAATTTCGAGTCGTTAGACTTGAAGAACTCTCAAGCGAGAGCCGCGTCTTGGACACGTACCTGCCTCAAGCCTGATAGGTGTTGGAATGAATGTTGAGAACGAATGACAGGGGGGAGTCAGTTAAAAGGAAAGGGGATGGAGCTCCCTTGCTGCGGAAGTGCTTTTGGACTGCCCCATCGAGAGAAGCGCAAGCGTTGCAAGCTCCTTCGCGACTGATACATGAGCGCTTCTTGAAAACGATGTGCAGCCTGGGGTCCTCAAAGCGCACGGCAGCTGGAGCAGTCCAACGATGTCCAGACAGGGAATATATAAGCTGGCTGCACGCACGCTAACACACTGCTTACAGTACTTACATTTCGTGCTGTACATCGGGTACATGTGCAACATGGCAGTGTCATACCCCGTACGCTAGGATACGATAATACGTTTCGATGGATTGGCTCAGATCTGCGTGAGGCAGCTGAGCTACATCGTGTAGTACTATACGGTTTTGTGCTTGAGGTGAGAGAGCTTGGCCTGCTGATCAAGCCTGAGAAGTCGGGCTGACTGGCCACCACCAAGCGAGCCCGATCTTCCTTTCGACGAAAGGCGAAGCAAACAAAACTCACAGCCAAAAAGTGGATTCGAAACCTCGGACATGAGATGAGTCCGGTTCGGCCAGCTCGTAAGCAAGCCCAGGTTCGTCTTGACAAACTTCGCGATCAATTTCCTCGGCTTCGCGTGAAAAGGAAAGCTGCAGCTGGTCAAGTTACGGCCCTGTGGTGCACAGGGCTGTTCCCCGCAGCAGGCCATGGAGTGGCAGAGCTGGGAGCCAGCCCAGCCGAGCTCACATCTGTGCGGCGAGTTGCGGGCATGCTGTGCGGACGTGTCGCTTGTTCTTCGTCTTTAATGCTAGCACGTGCTACGCATCATGATCGACTATATAATCATATGTATCATGACGACGGCGTTAGAATGTTCTAATGCGTTTCTTGGCGACGAGGGTTCTGATCACGCGAATCAGGGGCCCGAGGGTGTCGGTGCGCCGCTTGATGAAGCTATTGTCGGGCTCAATGGGCACCAAGTTTTGGTGACCCGCGGTGCTATGGTGTGCACCCTGTGTGTCTCCTATCAGGTGTCGCTTGGACAGGTCGCCTACTGCAAGGTTAGTGGTGACGAGTATCTAGGCCCATCTGAACACCCCCTAGCTCGCAGCAGGCAGCGATACAATGTATGTGGTGTGCATCGATGGATCGCTCTACAGTTTGATTTTCCCGCGCTTCGCGCAGGCACGGCCCAATCTGACCTCACGCGTGCACGTGGTGCGTGAGGCGAGCTTGGCCCAATGCTGGCCCGTCCTCCCGTCATCGGTTGCACGACTTGGACGCCTGCTGGTCCTCCTCCTCCTCCTCCTCCTCCTCCTCCTCATCCTCTTCCTCCTCCTCCTCCTCCTCCTCATCATCCTCCTCCTCCCCCCCCCTTCTCCTCCTCCTCCTCCTCCTCCTCCTCCTCCTCCTCCTCCTCCTCCTCCTCCTCCTCCTCCTTCGTCCTTCCTCCTTCCTCCTTCCTCCTCCTCCTCCTCCTCCTCCTCCTCCTCCTCCTCCTCCTCCTCCTCCTCCTCCTCCTCCTCCTCCTCCATCTCGAACCGACACCCGTCCTTGACCCCCGAAGGTGGAGGGGGGCAGCCTGCAGCGCGTGGGCGGCCCTCGCCGCAGACGGCGCGCCGCACCCCGACACGGCGGCGAACTGCGGGGCCCCCGCGGCCGCGGCAGCGGCCGCATGGGCCTCGCTGGCGGGCACGGGCCACGACCACCACGACAGCGACGACGGCGACGGCGACGGCGACGACGGCGACGCCGACGACGACGACGAAGCCGACCGCCGACGCCGACGCCGACGGCGACGGCGACGGCGACAGCGACGGCGACGGCGGCAGCGACGCCGACGATGACGGCGACGGCGACGGCGACGGCGACGGCGACGCCGACGCCGACGGCGACGCCGACGCCGACGCCGACGCCGACGCCGACGCCGACGCCAACGCCGACGCCGACGACGACGACGACGACGACGACGACGACGCCGACGCCGACGCCCCCGACGCCGACGCCCCGACGCCGACGCCGACGCCGACGCCGACGCCCACGCCGACGCCGACGCCGACGACGACGACGACGACGACGCCGACAACGACGCCGACGCCGACGCCGACGACGACGACGAAGCCGACCGCCGACGCCGACGCCGACGGTGCCGGCGGAGCCGACGACGACGACGACGACCACCACCACCACCACGACAGCGGCGACAGCGACGGCGACGGTGCCGACGGCGACGGCGACGACAACGGCGCCGGCGACTACGGAAGCGAGGGCGGCGACCACAGCGACGGCGACGGCGACGGCGACGACGACGGCGACGACGACGACGACGACGACGACGACGACGACGACGACGGCGACGGCGACGCCGACGACGAGGACGAGGACGACGCCGACGGCGACGGCGACGGCGACGGTGACGGCGACGTCGACGGCGACGGCGACGGCGACGGCGACGACGCCACCGACGCCGACGCCGACGCCGACGCCGACGCCCCGACGACGACCGACTGCCGGCCGACGACGACGACGAAACGAACGACGACGACCGCCGACGCGACGCCGACTGCCAACGACGCCGACGGCCTACGTCGACGCCGACGCCGACCCGACGGCCCCCCGACGCCACGCCGACGACGGCGACGACGACGACGACGACCACGACCACGACGGCGACGACGACGACGACGCCCGACGAACGGCGACGACGACGACCACTGAAGCCGACGCCGACGCCGACGGCGTCGCCGACGACGACGACGACGAAGACGACGACGACGGGACGAACGACGACGTCGACGACGACGACGCGACGACGCAGCCGACGCCAACGCCGACGCCGACGCCGACGACGACGACGACGACAGCGGCGGCAACGACGACGCCGACGGCGACGGCGACAGCGCAACGCCGACGCCGACGTCGACGCCGACGCTGACGCCGATGCCGACGCCGACGCCGCCGCC
>CAUYUJ010009503.1:0-33984 GCA_963575745.1 Prorocentrum cordatum | reverse complement strand
CCCCCGCTTCCGCTGCCTCCCTTCACTCGCGCGCGCGCGCCCGTCCCCGCCCTTCCTCCTGGTGGCCAAATCCATGTTTTCCGCCCTGCATTCCCCCAGCTAATAGTTACCGTAAACCTGAGGGATCGCGTAGTAACAGGAGCGCAATTGAGTAGCGCGTTTGGTTGGTTGGCAGGTCGGCAGACTGGCTGGCAGGTTTTTATTGGTTGGTTGGCAGGTTGGTTGGCTGGTTGGTTGGTTGGCTTTGGCTGCCAGGTTTGGTTGGCTGGCAGATTTGGCAGGCAGGTTTTGTTAGTTACTTGGCAGGTTGGTCGGTTGGTTGGCTGGCAGGTTGGTTGGCTGGTTGGTTGGCTGGCAGGTTGGTTGGCAGGTTGGTTGGCAGGCTTGTTGGTTGGCTGGCAGGTTGGTTGGTTTGCAGGCAGGTTGGCTGGCACGATGGTTTGGTTGGTTGGTTGGCTGGCAGGTTTGGTTGGTTGGCAGGTTGGTTGGCAGGCTGGTTGGTTGGCTGAGAGGTTGGTTGGTTTGCAGGCAGGTTGGTTGGCTGGTTGGTCTATTGGCACGTTGGTTGGCACGTTGATCTTGTCACGACTTTTCTATGAGGTTCTAAGTAACGTTGATTTCTATTATCTTGCCAAGCCAAGGATTTCTTATGAGGTGATGTTACCGAGGCTTTCTCACATTCTATGTTCTCTCGCGCATTATAATATATGACGCTGAAT
This sequence comes from Prorocentrum cordatum, assembly GCA_963575745.1. NCBI lineage: Eukaryota > Dinophyceae > Prorocentrales > Prorocentraceae > Prorocentrum > Prorocentrum cordatum. The sequence goes on along the minus strand of CAUYUJ010009503.1, from coordinate 33,265 downwards.
CAGCATGGATGGATCCGTCTGCATGAATGCACTCATTCTATTCCTTTCTGGTAAATCAGCCTGACTCAGTCTGCCAGGCGTCGCAGTCCTGGATGAAGCAGCTTGCCAGGCTATGCAAAAAAAGAGACAGTGGGCAGAGGCAATGCCACGCGCAGCGTGCAGAGGCTATGCCGCGCGCAGTGGGCAGAGGCTGGCCGCTGAACATCACAATTTTCAGAGTCACAGGTCGCAGTCGATTTTAAGCGCCTTTTTACTCAAGGCTCGATGGTTTCCTATGTTATTGCATCTTACTCGGTACGATCTAAGTACACTCTATGTTGACTGTCATCCTATTTCATGGTTCGAAGGGCACGCCGGCCGCCAGCTGGCGGATTGATTTTGCCATTTCCACAGGATTGGTTTGCCGCTTCCAGTTTGCCACTTCCACTTTTTTTTGATTTGGGCCTTGTTCAAGAGATGTCATTCGTCAGGCTGGTTGGTGACCCTCGGCAGGTTGGCTGGCTGGTTGGAGGGCCGTCTTGGAGGACCGTCTTGGAAGGCCGTCTTGGGGGGCCGTCTTGGGGGGCCGTCTTGGGTGGGCCGTCTTGGGAGGCCGTGTTGGGGGGTCGTCTTGGGGGGTCGTCTTGGGGCCGTCTTGGAGGGCCGTCTTGGGGGCCGTATTCGCGGGGCTCTCTCGGATGCCCTCTTGGACTCTTGGAGCCCCAGGGGGGGTTCTTGTTTCTTGGTGTCATCTTGGAGGCCGTCGGCCGAAGAAGGACGGTGTGGGGCGGTGAGTGTGGGGGGGTGGAGGCGGGGGGGGGGTGGCTAGTAGTGTTGCTATTTCCGAGCCCGACAAGTTGCCCAGAAAGACTCACTTGGGGTGCGCTTGGGGCTGGGCGTTCTGGGAGTCACCCCGGTGCATTCCTGGGCCAATCCTGGCTTGTCTTGGGCTCTTGTGTTGTCTTATCTTGGAACGCTGGTGGGGCCCCTGGAGGCCCGAGGAGCCCCCGCCCCCCAGCTTCCGCCTTCTTGGCGCACCTCTGCCCCGCCGCGTCGCCTTCCACCAGGCCCGTCTCATCCGTAGCTGGCGTGGTTCACTTGTGCCGCTTGGTGACACTTCATGGTGCGGGCGCTTCGCGACATTTCTCAGCGCGGACGCGCGCGTGGGCATCAGTTCTGATGGCGTCGGCGCCGCCCTGCCCCGCCGAGGATACCAGCCAGTTGTCCATGGATGGCCTTCTCAACCAGCTCCTCCAGTCAGAACCCGAGCCGCAGACCGCGGCACCCTTGGCCATCGCGGGCACCGAACACGACGTCAAGCCTGTGCCACCTGCGCGTATCAACCAGCGCAAACCGTCAATGACCAGACGTACCATCGCGGCCCATATCGCGAAGAAGATTGATGCCTCGCCGATCATGGTGCAGCTGGTCTTGGATGCCATCCCGCCACTTATCTTGAAGGAGCTCAAAGAGAACGGGCGGTTCGCATGGCCAAACTTCATGACCTTCGTGACGGAGACGAAGTTCCCAGGGACAAAGGGCCGAGGTCCTCTTATGCAAGAGTTTCGCCAAGGCATCGAAGTGCCATTCTGATTTCGTCAAGATCGTCGAACCGACGTGCAGTTTCAAGAGGAAGTGGGTGGTCGACTCGCAGTGGATGAAGAACACGTCGCCGACGGCCATCCCGCTTCCCGACGACCAGCAGCCACGCGTCGACGACGGCGACCTTCCGATTTCGATTGAGCAGGATGGCGCGGTGCTTCCTATCGCATCGCCTGAAAATCATGAGAACCCGATGGCCTCTTGGACCCCTTCTTCGTCGAGTTGTGTATCTGAGTCATAGGGGGCGGCTGCTGCCGACGTCCTGCTGGCCATGGGGTACTGCGCGCTGTTTCGCAAGGTGTTGCGATGGGAGTGTCGGCGTGATCCATGATCGTGGCAGCTACTGAGCTGCTACTGCGTATGGGGCCATCAGCTTGTCACACGGCTGTAGCGTGGCAGAAGCAGGGTGTCGCTTTCTCGTGCCAGCCATTAGGGATTCACGTTTACAGGTTGTTGGCAGCGATGCGTTGGTCACACCGCAGTTCATTTTGAGTTTGCACCGAACCGAGCGCCGCCATCTCACTTTCGACATCTCCTGTCATCGCAATTCACCCTTGCCTTGGGGCCGTCTTTGTGTGGTCGTCTTGGGGCCGTCTTGGGGCGGTCGTCTTGGAGCCGTCTTGGAGGCTCGTTGTCCTTTGGGGCCTTCTTGGGGTGGTCGTGGGAACTCTTGGGCTCTCTGGGGCGCGGGGGGGGGGGGGGGGGGGATTGCATCTTGCGCGCCATGCCGAGCCATCGGCTCTCCTGAGCCATCTTGGAGGTCCTCTGGGGCTGCTTGGGTTTCCTTCGGAGCCACCTTGGACAATCTTGGACGCGCTAATCGGCCGCGCCATCCGTGTATCCCACTCAAGGGCCAGAAGGGTCGTTTGCACCATCCGCCACCTGCATTCTCATCATCCCCCTCCAACTCGCCACCTCCCCCCCCCCCCTCCGCGCCTCCAAATCCCCGTAATCATCCCCTTCCCAATCCCGCGCCCGCACACGCACGCACGCACATGCAAACGCACCACCTCACCCTCCTCATCCTTATCAGTCTACCCCGCGTCCCCATCGCTCTCGTCCTCCTCGTCCATCTCCTCCCCCCATCCTCATCGTCCTCATCCTCCTCATCCTCCTCCTCCTCACCCCCCTCTGCATTGCCATTTTAGCTAGAGTTTTTAGCTTGGGGAATAGCTTCCACGGCAGTTCAATCTCTCGGTGCACTGCACTACAATTGTACTTCCGTGCCCCCACAGGGCACATCCATATCATAGTGGCGGAGACGTCGCTGTTGCGTATCTTCTTTGGTCTCGCTGCGGCGTTGGTCGTCGGCACGGGCCTCGGTTTACATATGAAGGGCTCGAAGAGCGATGCCAGTCACGGCTCGAAGCGCACTAGTATTCGTGGTGGAGGCTCCGTGGTGTCTTGCAACCCGGCTGTTGCGCCGACTGCGGCCAAGAGGGCCAATAGGGATGTGATTGTTACCAAAGCACAGCAGGACAGGAAGGCCGCCGACGATGCCACCCGAGACGCTCGGGCTAGCTCGAGCCGAACACTTCGATGCGGACGTTGTGCAAATGCGCCTGGACCGCAGACAAAATGGGGCGAGTACGCTGGCGAGAAGCCCAAGGGCCCCGCGTGCGAGGTGTGCTTCTTGAAGCAGAAGGACGGCTTCGCCTTCCTGACGTTCGCGGAGTTCGTGAAGCTCGAGAAGACCCCTGAGGACAAGAGGGCCATGGAGCAGGTGGCGGCCCTGCAGAGTGGCGGAAGCGCTACGTGGGCGCCCGCAGGGGCGACTGATGTCCACAGCATCGAGATCAAGATCTCCAGGAAGGCAGTCGTGATGAACAGCACTGAGTACACGAAGATCATTGGGGCCGCGAGGGGCGTGAGGCACCCTGCTCTTCCTGAGATGACCATCCCGCGCGAGGATGGCGATGGCGATGAGACAGTGTACGTCTTCAAGCATCCGTACTCCCCCATCGTGAGATTGAGGTCTCCACGGTGCTGCGGTCCACCAGCTCGGCCAGCCACCTCGATCGCGCTTCCAACGTCTTCGAGGACCAAGCTCGCATGGTCGTCCAGCAGCTCGTCGATAAGCGCAACAAGCAGGTTGGCATGACCATGTTGCTGCATCCCACTGCGCCCTTGCGGACGCCCCAGTACGTTCGAGACAAAGTTCAGCGAGCTGGAACCTTTGGGAGACGGTCGGGCGAGCCCAAGGCGGGTGACGCTTGTGAAGAAGACGCCTCCGATGCGTCAGATCCCATTGAGACCGACAATGAGCCCGAGTGTGAAGGGGGCAAGCGCCAGCGCACTGGTACCGCTTCGGGGGCACTTTCACCTGCGGTGGCTGCGACTCCGAGGTTCCCGCATCCGACGGCGCCGATGGTGACGACCCCCAAGGCCAAGGCCTTTGCTGAGCCCCCACGCATGTCGCCAGCGCACATGTCGGCGGCTGCCTCTGCAGTCAGCAGCGCCCGACTCCCCGAGCCGTCGCCGACGCGGTCTGCCGTGGCCCGCTCCAGCGTCGGCGGCAGTTTTGACGGTGGCGGCTGCGGCTCTGACATCGGCGACTCAGTCAGCCAGCTAGCCGACGGCGATGATGAGGATGAAGATGGCGACGCGGGCGGTGACTGGGACAGCAACGAGACGCTCTACGCGAGGTGGAAGCGCAAGCTGTCCTTGAAGGCCGTGGTCAATGGCCAGAAGTTGCAGCGCCAGGTTCGGTTCGCAGAGAAAGCACTCGTCAAGATGAGCCCGAGCGACTCCGCCAGGATGAGCGCGCACTTGAGCCAAGTGCGGGGGGGGGGAAGCGAACGCACCTCCACCGTGGATGGGGCCGAGGGCGGGGGGGATCGAGGACAGTCTCCACCATCTTCGCCTCCTCCTCCTGCTTCTCGGCACCCTTCCCCACCTGGGCCCCGCCTCCTCTTCCACGGGGAAGGGGGGGGGGGCGGGGGGCGGGGCGGGGTAGTGGAGTGGGTGCGGTGGGGGGGGGGGGGGGGGGGGGGGAGGGCGGGGGCGGTGCGGGGGGGGGGAAGGGGGGGGGGGGGGCAGGTTAAGGAGGGATGGGAGACAGGGTTAGGAGGAGGAGGATGAGGAGGAGGAGAAGGCGAGAAGGAGGAGGAGGAGGAGGAGGGGGAGGAGGAGGAGGAGGACAGGATGCTGGCCTCAACCGTAGCCATTTGTGCTCAATCAGTTGCGGCCGTGCGCGGTCGCCGCGGCGCAACGCAGCCGCGGCGACCTACAGAGCCGCCGCCGAACGCTGCCTGCGAGCAGTGCCCCGCTCGGCTGCGGACCTCCTTTCAGGCCGAGGCCGACGCCTTGGCCCAGGTCACTCGCCAGCAAGTCGGCGACGAGGCCGACGCCGTCGGCGATGAGGCCGAGGTTGTGGCCGATGTGCCCGATCGCATCGGGCTGCGGGGCCTGCTCGATGGCGCCCCTCAGCTTCAGGACCCATCGGATGTGAATCCAGCGACGGCCGCCTGGCAGAGGGTGGCCGAGGCGGCGCGGGCCGCCCGTGCCGCCAACGCCGATTGGCTCGCTAAGAGCTGGGGCCCAGCTCTTAGCGAGCCAATCGGCGTGCGGCGAGAGCCTCCTGTCGCTCAGGGAGGCAGCGATGGCCGCCCAGGCGCTGCGCAGAGCCACCGCCGCTGGGGAGGCAGCGGCGCAGCACGAGCCCGAGTTCTGATGAGACCTTGGGTCTTGAAATGCGGTGTGTGTGGGAATGTGAATGTGAATGTGAATGTGAATGTGAATGTGAATGTGAATGTGAATGTGAATGTGAATGTGAATGTGAATGTGAATGTGAATGTGAATGTGAAGTGAATGTGAATGTTTGAATCGTGAATGTGTTTTGTGACGCGTGTGGGAGGAGAGAGAGAGAGAGGGGGCGAGGGTGTGATGTCGGTGCGTGTCCACGGTGGTTGTTGTGGGTGATGTCGTGTGTGTGTGTGCGTGTTGTGTGTGTCGTGTGTGTGGTTGTGTGTGTGTGTGTGTGTCGTGTGTGGTGTGTGTGTGTTGTGTTGTGTGTGTGGTGTGTGTGTGGTGTGTCGTGCGTTGTGTAGTGTGTGTGTGTGTGTGCGTTGTGTGTGGTGGTGTGTGTGTGTGGGTGTGTGTGTTGTGTGTGTGTGTGGGGTGTGTGTGTGTCTGTGTGTTGTTGTGTGTGTGTGTGTGTGTGTGTGTGTGTGTTGTGTGTGTGTGTTGTGTGTGTGTGTGTGTGTGTGTGTTCGTCGTGTGTGTGTTGGTGTGTTGTGTGTTGTGTGGTGTGGTGTCTGTGGTGGTGTTGTTAATGTGCGCGTTGTGTGGGGGAGGGGGGGGGGGGGGGGGGGGGGGGGGGGGGAGGAGGAGGAGGAGGAGGAGGAGGAGGAGGAGGAGGAGGAGGAGGGAGGAGGAGGAGGAGGAGGAGGAGAGGAGGAGGAGGCGGAGGAGGAGGAGGGGAGGAGGAGGGAGGAGGAGGAGGGGTGGAAGTGGAAGAAGAGGGAGGATGGAGGAGGGAGGAGGATGACGCGGAAGAGGAGGATGATGAGGAGGGAGAGAGGAGGGGGGGGAGGATGAGGATGAGGAGGGCTGGGCGCGGGCGCGCCAAGCTAGCTGGCTCGCGAGGCAGGGCAGCGCCGCCGCGTCGGCGGTGCCATGGAATGGTGGCAGGTCGTGCCTGACGACCAGCCACCTGCGCCAGCTGTGCCGCAGCCGCCAGCTGCTGGGGCCATTGCCCCGCCCGTGCTGCCTCCCGAGGGTGTTGGGGCCCTTGCCCCGCGACACGCCCCGCGCGTGGTGCCACCGCTCTTCACCGTTAGGGCGACGCCGCGCCCGCCGTCGACGCTGCCGCCGCACCTTGCAGGCAGCGGCCTTAGCCCCAAGGCGCCGTCGCCCGCGGCGTCGCGCTGCGAGGTCGGCGATGGGGCCGAGGTTGCCGATGCGCAACCGCGGCAAAAGCGGCGTCGCGGCGAGAAGGCCCAGGCGGCCGAGCGCTGCTCCTGGGCCTTCCGTGGGGCCCCTTATGGGGCCGCGAGGCGTGTGAGGGGCGTGCCGAAGTTGGTGGGGGGACGCATGTGGGCGGTGGCGCTGGGGCCATCGGTGGAACTCCCTACGGGGCCACGAAACGCGGGAGGGGTGTACCGAAATGGGCGGGGGGGGGAGCGCATGTGGAAGGTGGCGCTGGGGCCATCGGTGGAACTCCCTATGGACAGCGAAAAGTATGTGGACGGACGGTGTCATTGGGGTCCATGGTGGAACTCCTTATGGGTGGTTGCCGAAGGGGGGGGGGGGGAGGGGGCGCATGTGGACCGGGTTGCGCTGGGGCCTTCCGTGGAGGCTCCTATGGGTGTCCACGGGGACACGAGGCGGGTAAGGGGTGTTACCGAGTGTGGTGTGTGTGTGTGTCTGTGTGTGTTGTGTCGTGTTGTGTTTTGGTGGTGTCTGTGTCTGTGTCTGGTGTCTTGTGTCTGTGTCTGGTCTGTTGCTGGGTGTGTGTGTCTGTGTGTGTGTCTGTGCGTGCGTGGCATGCGTGTTGTGTATGTGTGTCTGTGTGTCTGTGTGTCTGTGTGTCTGTGGTCTGTGTGTGCCTGTGTGGGTGTGTCTGTGGTGTGTCTGTTGTGGTCCTGTGTGTGTCTGTGGTGTCTGTGTGTGTCTGTGTTTGTTGGTGTCTCTGTGTTGTGTCTCTGTGTTCCTCTGTGTGTGTCTTGTGTGTGTTCTATGTGTGTCTGTGTGTGTGCGTGCGTGCGTGCGCGCGCGTCTGTGTGTGTGTGTCTGTGTGTGCGTGTGTGTGTGTGTGTCTCGGTGTGTGTGTGTGTGTGTGTGCGTGCGTGCGTGCGTCTGTGTCTGTTTGTCTGTGTGTCTGTGTGTCTGTGTGTGTCTGTGCGTGTCTGTGTGTGTCTGTGTGTGTCTGTGTGTGTGTCTGTGTGTGTCTGTGTGTGTGTCTGTGTGTGTCTGTGTGCGTCTGTGTGCGTCTGTGTGCGTCTGTGTGCGTCTGTGTGCGTCTGTGTGCGTCTGTGTTCGTCTGTGTGCGTCTGTGTGCGTCTGTGTGCGTCTGTGTGCGTCTGTGTGCGTCTGTGTGCGTCTGTGTGTCTCTGTGTGTCTCTGTGTGTCTCTCTGTGTCTCTGTGTGTCTCTGTGTGTCTCTGTGTGCCTCTGTGTGCCTCTGTGTGTCCCTGTGTATGTCTGTGTATCTGTATCTCTGTGTGTCTCTGTGTGTCTCTGTGTGTCTCCGTGTGCGTCTGTGTGCGTCTGTGTGTCTCTGTGTGTCTCTGTTTGTCTCTGTGTGTCTCTGTGTGTCTCTGTGTGCGTCTGTGTGTCTCTGTGTGTCTCTGTGTGTCTCCGTGCCTCCGCGGGTGCGTGAGTGCGTTGGTGCGTGGGTGCGTGGGTGCGCGAGCGCGCGAGCGCGCGAGTGCGCGAGTGCGCGAGCGCGCGAGTGCGCCTGTGCGCCTGTGCGCCTGTGCGCCTGTGCGCCTGTGCGCCTGTGCGCCTGTGCGCCTGTGCGCCTGTGCGCCTGTGCGCCTGTGCGCGTGCGCGCCTGTGCGTCTGGGCGCCTGTGCGCGTGCGCGCCTGTGCGTCTGTGCGCGTGTGCGCCTGTGCGCCTGTGCGCCTGTGCGCGTGTGCGCGTGTGCGCGTGTGCGCGTGTGCGCGTGTGCGCGTGTGCGCGTGTGCGCGTGTGCGCGTTTGCGCGGGTGCGCGATTGCGCGCGCGCGTGCGCGCGTGCGCGCGTGCGCGCCCGTGCCAGCGTGCGGCGCCTGTGCGGCGCGTGTGCGCGTGTGCGCGTGTGCGCGTTTGCGCGGGTGCGCGATTGCGCGCGCGCGTGCGCGCGTGCGCGCGTGCGCGGGTGCGCGGGTGCGCGGTGCGCGGGTGCGCGGGTGCTCGGGTGCGCGGGTGCGCGGGTGCGCGGGTGCGCGGGTGCGCGGGTGTGCGCGCGTGCGCGCGTGTGCTCGCGTGCGCGCGTGTGCGCGCGTGTGCGCGCATATGCGCGTGCGCGCGCGTGTGCGCGCGTGTGCGCGCGTGTGCTCGCGCGCGTGTGCGCGCGTGTGCTCGCGGGCGCAGCCATTTAGGCCTCCGGTGGGGCTCCCTATGTTGCCACGAAACGTGAGGGGTGTGCCGAAATTGGCGCGGTGGGCGCATGCGGGCGCAGCCACTTGGGCCTTCGGTGGGGCTCCCTATAGGGCCACGAAACGTGTGAGAGGTGTGCCGACATGGGCGCGGTGGGCGCACGCGGGCGCAGCCATTTTGACCTTCGGTGGAGCTCTCTATGGGGCCACGGTTCGTGTGAGGGGTGTGCCGAAATGGGTGCGGTGTGCGCATGCGAGCGCAGGCATTTGGGCATTCGGTGGGGCTCACTATGGGGCCACCAAACGAGTGAGGGGTGTGCCGACACGGGTGCGGTGGGCGCATGCAAGCGCAGCCATTTGGGCCTTCGGTGGAGCTCCCTATGGCTATGGGGCCACCAAACGCGAGGGATGTGCCGAAATGGGTGCGGTGGGCGCATGCGAGCGCAGGCATTTGTGCCTTCGGTGGGGCTCCCGATGGGGCCACGCAACGCGTGAGGGTTGTGCCGACACGGGCGCGGCGGGCGCATGCGAGCGCAGCCATTTAGGCCTTCTTTGGGATTTCACACGGGGCCGCGAATCGTGTGATGGGTGTGCCGAAATGGACGCTGTGGGCGCATGCGAGCGCAGCCTTTTGGGCCTTCGGTGGGGCTCCCTATGGTGCCACGAAGCGTGTGAGGGTGTGTGTCAAAATGGGTGCGGCGGGCGCGTTCGAGCGCATGCATATTGAGCCTTCTGTGGGGTTCCCATATGGGGCCACGAAACGTGTGAGGGGTGTGCAGACATGGGCGCGGTGGGCGCATGCGAGCGCTGCCATTTGTGCCTTCGGTGGGGCTCCTTATAGGGCCACGAAGCGTGTGAGGGGTGTGCCGAAATGGGCACGGTGGGCGCGTGCGAGCGCAGGCATTTGGGCCTTCGGTGGGGCCCACTATGGGTCCACGAAGCGTGTGAGGGGTGTGCCGAAATCTGTGCGGTGGGCGCATGCGAGCGCAGGCATTTAGGCCTTCGGTGGGGCCCCCTTATGGGGCCACGAAGCGTGTGAAGGGTTTGCCGAAATGGGTGCGGTGGGCGCATGCGGGCGCAGCCATTTGGGCCTTCGACAGGGCTCCCTATGGGGCCGCGAAGCGTGTGAGGGATGTGCCGAAGTGGGCGTGGTGGGTGCATGCGGGCGCAGCCATTTGGGCCCTCGGCGGGCCCCCTTATGGGGCCACGAAGCGTGTGAGGGGTGTGCCGAAATGGGTGCGGTGGGCGCATGGGGGCGCAGCCATTTTGGGCCTTCGGTGGGGCTCCCCCTATGGGGCCACCAAACGTGTGAGGGGTGTGCCGAGATGGGTGTGGGTGAAATCAAGACATCGGAATGATGATGGCGATGGTGGTGGTGGAAGGGAGGAGGAGGGGGAAGGATGAGGGAGGATGGGGAGGAGGAGGAGAGGAGAGGAGTGACACGCGGGGCGACGTCTTCAAAACGATGGCCCAGCACCGCAGGGGGGCTGGGAAAAAACGGAGTTGGAGGAGGAGAATGAGGAGCAGGAGGAAGAGGATGAGGCGTAGGGGGGGAGGCGGAGGATGCGGCACCATGGGATACAATGTAAACAGGTCGTCGAGCCAGCTGTCCGCGCCCACACCCATTCTCCTGGTGAGTTTACTACTGCCGTAATGTTACTTCAGGCTTTTGTTTATTTCGCATCCGATGAAAACTGGACTGGCGTTCGCGGTGTCTTGAAACCTGCGGCGGGTCAAGGTTGTCCCAGTTCTGGCCAGGATGCCAGGGCGTTCTGACGTGAACGTTTGACATCATAGTGTTTGTAGACTGCGCCGTCCCTGCACGCATGCTGTTATTACCTTGCACATATTACGGTCGGGGGAGGTAACGGAGGGTTCGTGCTCATATGTTTTGCGTGCTCCTCAGGTTGAGAAGGTGAAGCAGGTTGCCCCAGGACGGATCATTTCGGCGGGGAAGTCTGCTCGCGAGGAGGCTTGCGCCGTCTTGACTGCCAACGCCATCCCGCTCCCTGTGGAGAGTCAGTGTGCGCTGCTATCGGAGACCGTTGCGGCTTTGAAGCAGAGCTGCTGGGTGCGTGGTGACTTCTTCCCGCTGGTTGCGAAGATGTCCTTCGGAATGGAAACGCCAATGCCGTTTGACCCTCTGAACCCGACCTTGAATTCCATTTCGGATATGGACCCGCAGACCAAGAAGCACAGTTTCCAAACAGTTCTTTTGGAGGAGACTTTCTGCGAAGCCCTTCTCAAGGGGAAGGCGGAGCTGGGTACCGTGATGGCCTTCGGGAGAGCGTACACGTCTTTCTTGGAGGATAAGTTGGCCGAGCAGGAGGATGACTTTGACCTGGCAGACGGGTCGAAGTTCACAAAGTTCGTGGCTGCCAGTCTGGACATCGTCCGCGCCGTGATGGCCATGCCCACGCTTACCGTCCAGTCCGTTGTGGAGCACGCAGAGGAGGTCCAAGGATTGAAGGTGGCGGCCGAGAAGTCTTCGAACACTTTGCGTGGTGTTGTCGGGCAGGTGCTTATGGCGAACGACTTCTGGGTCGTGCTTGCGAACGCCTTTTTGGACGCCAAGGTTACATGCAACGCGAACTACCAGCAGATCTCGGACGGCGTCGAACGCGTTGAGTCGATTACGCACGCCTCACTATCTGCTGACTTTGCCGCCGACTTGGTCAAGCTGGAAGCTGAGTCGAGGCAGGTCGCGTACTACCGCGAGATACTGCCTGAGGGATCCTTCGCCGAGCTCGAAAGGGTGGTCTCCGAGAAGGTGACGGCCGCGTATGAGCACTTCAAGGACTGCGCCTCGAAGGACAGCGTCTACCCAAGCAAGTTTGGCAATGCAATGCAGAAGGCACTGACGGAAGCCTCGATCGCGTACAATTTGGATACAAACATGGCCTCTATGATTGACCAAGTGGCCCAGCAGGTGGCCGAGTCGACACACGAGTCATCCATCAAGAGCTTCACGGACGTTTGCTCCAAGATCGCTTCCCATGATGGCAAGGTCGATTGCGATGAGATGCTTAAATTGTACAGTGATCTCAAGACTTGCTTCGGGAACGCGTCGTCTCAGAGCAAAAGGAAGGGTTGGGGCGATGCTGACCCAGTACAGGATGCGTGCAAAACCATCCTCAACAAGTGCATCGCCGACGACGTCTCCCCAGAGAAAGCTGAGAAGGCCTTGGAGGCCGCGAGGGTTACATCAGACGTTCTTCAAGCGATCGCCTCTGTGCCTGGGAACTCACAGAACCCGAACTCGACGCAGAACTTCGAGGTCGACCAGGTCGCACTGATGTTGAGGGTCCGCAGGACCATCGCCGAGCATGCTTCCACGGACAAGGAGACGTTGCTGACTAGAGAGACGGACACTGGCACCATTCTACCACAGCTGCGCTCCGAGGTGCACGATGTCGCGGTGTTCCTGGACGGCGTCAATGCCATTTCAGAGAAGGACCTCACTGCCGATGGCTACTGGGCGAAGGATGTGTGGCTCGCATGCGTCAAGGTCTCGACGGATGCGTCTACGTTCATGTCTGACATGGCTGCCTCCGCTGACCAGGCCTTCCGCGACGCGTGCGAGCAGTCCATGGTGAAGATGGAGACCGCAATCAAGCAGGTAACGCCCGAACAAGATAAGTGGGACCAGCTGGTGGCGAAGAAGTGCCAGTGGCAGAAGATCGCAGGACAAGCGGCGGAGATTTTCCAGCATTACAAGAAGGACGGCGGCGAGGATGAGATCAAGGCCATGACCACCGCAGTGGGCCACTATCAGCAGGCGTGCAAAGCCTACAACAAGACTGTGGACATAGACAAGGTCAACGGCTGGAAGAAGGCCGTAAACTCCGCGGTGATGCTCATCGCGTGCGCCTCCATGACTATCGCCCTCACGAAGGAGGGGAGCTCGAAGGTCGCGATCCGCGACGATGTGAAGTCTGCGACGGGGCTGCTGAAGCTCGCCTACGGCCTCCAGGCGAAGGACTTGCCGGCGCCGCTGCTGGTCCGCTCGCAGGAGGCCCTCAGGCTCCGTTGAGGGGCCGCACGGGGCGGTGCGGGAGCCACCGTGGCACGAGGAGGTGTGGGCGCCACCGTGGCGCGATCGATCCTCCTTGCCGCCTCCCTTTTGGGGGGAGAATGGGGGGGGGGATGATGAGGAGGAGCTAAGCTGCCAAGTTGCATCTCGTCAAGGTGCTCAGTTGCTAGGTTGCACGGTTGCTCGAACATGAGTCGTTAAGTTACTACATTACAGTGAACGTTTTGTTGCAATATTGCAAGGTTGCAAGCAATGCTACGTTGCCGATGTTCTAAGTTGCTAAGTTGCAATGTTGCCCGCACATACATGCAGTGTTGTCACGATGCTAAGTTGCAAGTTGCCAAGTTGCTAAGTCGCTAAGCGGCTAAGTTGCTAAGTTGCGAAGGTGCCGAGATTTTGGTATGGTCGTGCCAAGTTGCATGTCGCTAGGCTGCTGATGTTTCGACGCGGGTGCTCAGTTGCGAAGTTGTTAAGTTACAAGGTAGGTCTCGCGCACATTCTTACATACGCACATACATACATACATACACCTGATCTGTTGAGAACAGAACCTTCTTTGATGCCGCTTGGGTGCGTCATGGCCTTGCTTTGGGGTGCCGTGGAACGCGTTGGAAGGCATCTTGAGCGACCTTGGGGATTCTTGGATCATCTTGGGCGTCATCTAAGGCTCTCTAAGGCCATTTGGGGGCCACATTGGGCAACCCTGGATGTCCTGACGGGTCGCGTGGCGCCCGCTCCCAATCTAGGGGGTGGGGGCTCACGGGGCCCCAGAAGGCTTCCCGCTACCCCCCCCCCTCCGCCCTCTTTCTCGTCCACCCCCCCGTCCCCAGCACTCGTCTACTTTCTCATCAATGTTGTATGTTGCGCTTCCCTGTCCCGCCTCTGCTGCCCCTAACCCAGCCCCCCCCCCCCCCCTACATGTTATAAGTGTGTGGCGGAAGGCCGAGCAACATTTAGCTTGCGCGTTCGTGAATGGTTCAAGCGCCCTATCGCACTACCATATCGGTAGGGCCCCGAGCCCGAAGACGGCCCAAGAGGGCCCTGCGGTGGCCCAAGAAGAGTGCCCCGAGTCGGCCCAGGAGGGCTGACATTGTTAAGTAACGCCCGTGCACATTGAAAAGCGCCCCAGGAGCGCCGTGAACGGGACTGTTCAATATGTAATTTACCAAAAAAGGATGCCAAATTTTTTGTTTCGTTCTCCAATCATTTTTGGGGGTAGCTGATTTCTTTTGGTTGAATGCGTCATTTCGCGCAGATTTGTTTTCCAATCTTTTCCCGACCTCACCTCAAACCCGTGGGGGATTCCACAATTTCTTCTCGAGAGCACCTCAAACTTGTGGGGGAATGCCCAATCTTTTCTCAACAACCCCTCTGATATTTGGGGTAATCCCCCAGGCGATCGTGATAGAGTTCGCCCGAGGGATAGCCCTAGCAGGATCAGAGAACCACAAGTCCAGACGGCGTTACTCGCGAACCATTTCGGACTCGCAACGTTCATCAACGAACGAGTGACACAGGACCGAAGGGAGGTATCGAACGCCGAGGCATTCCAAATGTTACAGAGTGCTCATAAGACCAACAGCATGTTGTTAACGATTACAAAAAGAAATGCTGCACTTGAAAGGTATGCTCGCAGACTGGTGGAAAGAATTACCGAGTTGGATACCTCAGCGAGGTACAAGAAAAGTTGATTGAAAAATTCGGTCAGCTTTCGGAAGCAATTACAGGAGGAAGTGGAAGCAAGCACGGGAGCGGTAAACCGATAAGCGAATATAAGGCATTACAGGCGTTAAAGAACTTCAGTGGAGAAAGAGCAAAGTTCAGAGACTGGAGCGACAAGTTCTTAAACGCACTGGCCCAAGTAAAACCGAGTTACAGACCGGCGCTGAAAATGCTAAACAAGAAGTTGGAGACGCTCGACGGAGTTGTACCAGAGGAGGACGATGATGACATCATACGCATAATGAACGGCCGATTAACAGCGAGCGAATACTTGAAGGCGAATTCAGCTAAACAAGCAAAGGATGACAACAAAGGAGAGCACGAGTTTACCGAGGGAGACAAAACTCAAATGGAGGAAGACTTATGGTGCATTCTCAACGAGAAGCTCGAAGGTGCAGAAGCGAGAGGAAAATTAAAGGGACTTATGGATGGAGATGGAATCATGGCTTGGCAAAAGGTCTACAAATGGTACTCGGCTGTTACCGGAGCGACTCTGTCATCAAAGATGACACACGCCATGAACCCTGAGCCGCCCAAGAAGATTACTGACACCGTTACCCGACTTGAGGAGTGGAGCGCATTGGCAGAAAACCTTGAAAAGCACGGTAAAGATTACTCGCTGCCTCTTCCTTTTAAAGTCACCGCACTCAGGGCAATAATGGTGCATGCGAACGATTGGTTTGATGAATGGCAGCAGGCGTGCTGGCGAACGCCCGACGCGCTTAACATTGACTCATTCCAGAAGTTATACTCCAAGTGCGAAGACTGGGCGCGTAAAAAGAAACTCGACTCCGCCCCCAAAAATAAAGATGCGATGGACATTGGGAACATCAACGAGATGGGTCAAGGGTCCGAAAATGTTTGGGACCAAACAGGATGGGTTGACGAGGACGGAAACTGGCGGCCAGAAGATGGATCGTGGAGTTACGGGTCTTGGGCCAATGAGAGTGACAGTGGGGACCATGAAGAAGTTGACGCCGTAAACAAAGGCAAAGGTAAAGGCGCGGGCCCCAAATGTTACAATTGTGGAGGCGTGGGCCATTTAGCCAGAAATTGCACAAGACCTAAACAGTTTACCAAAGGAGGTAAAGGTGGCAAAGGCGGAAAAGGCAAGGGTTACCGGGCCACCTACGGATCCTACGTGAAAGGTAAGATCGGCGGTAAACAAAGTGGTAAAGGAAGTGGCTCGTGGGGTGGAAGTTATGGAGGCCAAGGAAAATTCACTCCCCATAGCGAGCGTGAGTGTTACACGTGCGGTGCCAAAGGGCACATCGCCATTAACTGCCCGGGCTCCAAGAAGACCGCCAGCGAAGTTGAGCAGGAGAGACCTACAATGAACGCTGAAAGTGAACAAACTACCTCGTTCGGCCAACCGCAACATGTTCTCAGCGTTGAGATGAAGGACGCAGTGAACGCGCCACTGAACCCACTTGCAACTGAGGAGGTTAACGGGCAATGGGATCTGCCCTCATGTGCCAGAAAGAAAATGGCGCGTAGGACTGCGATGAGTATGAAAAGAATTTACCAGTAGCACCAATGTAACGGAGATTGTAATCATGTGAGTCAATGGGACCAGAGGATAAGTAAAAACATAAAACCGGAAAAAGGTTGGCTAGAGAAATGCAGAGAAATTGGGCTACTTGAAATGCGGGACTGTGATCCAGAAATTAACGCGGTGCCACCGCTGAGTGCAACGCATGAGACAATCGTGGTTACCGTGGACTCTGGGGCGTATAACACAGTGGGGCCCCCCAAGGTTGGCACCTATTTCCCCATTAAGCATGCGGATGCGTCAAAGCAGGGAAGACATTACAGCGCAGCGAATGGGACAACGATAAAGAATTATGGTCAACGAGTGATCACGGGCAAAAATGAACATGGGAACGCAGTCAGTATGCCGATCCAGGTAGCAGAAGTCAACAAAGTTCTGGGATCCGTCAGAGAAATGGTAAACGCTGGAAATAGAGTTGTGTTTGACAAGGATCTTAACGGGAGGTCCCTGAGCCACATCATGAATAAGGCCACAGGCAAATTCGCAACTATCCACGAGAAGAACGGCACGTTTCAGTTCAACATTACGGTGCCGAGGGGGCCAGCGGAAGCTGTCAATCCCAGGGGCGAAGTGAACGCAGCTGAGGGTTTTCTGCGGCCAGGAACCCTGGAGGCGGACCTGTTCTACTAAGCCCCCCATTACCCGTGAGACCAAGCGAAAACTTAAACGTCTTTAATACCGAAGGAGACGAAGGGAGTGAAAGTGGGGGCAACGAGAGTGAGTTGAGTGATGTGGAAGATGCATTTGTGAGCGATGAAGCGGAGTTACCGAAGAAAGTTTACTGTGACATGAGGCCCTCAAAGGAGGAAGTTGAGACGCATAACACGACGCATTTACCTTACCGAAGTTGGTGCCCACATTGTGTTAGAGGAAAAGCACGCAGGCGCAATCACCGCAGACGCGAATGAGAAGGGAGCGGAAACGTGCCAGTGATTTCAGTGGACTACATGTGGCTTAAAGGAAAAAAGGAAGAAGGTGAAAGTGCCAGTAATGGCAACCCAATTCTGGTCATGCATTGCAGGGAGACCAAATTAACATGGAGCAGAGTGTTGATGAAAAAAGGAGTGGACTCATACCCAGTAAAGGTGGGATGCGATATGATCAGCTTTACCGGATACAAGAAGGTTATTCTCAAAAGCGATGGAGAAGCAGCAATCACGGCACTGGCCAATAGAATTAAAGCGTCGTGTGACCTTGACATGGGTGTTGAAGTCAGTCCAGTAGGTGACTCAAAGGCCAACGGTGAGATCGAGAGGGCTGTTAGAACTGTGCAGGGTCAAGTCAGAACGTTAAAGAGTGCCTTGGATGCCAACTATAAGACTGAGTTTGGGGAGAGTCACCTGATAATACCGTGGCTGGTGAGCTATGCGTCTTCTTTGATTAACAAGTTCACGATAGATACAGATGGGAAGACAGCCCATGAGAGGTGCAGGGGAAGAAAGTTTAATGAGCAAATTCCTGAATTTGGCGAATGTGTCATGTACTTAAAGACGCCTGCACACAAGGGCCGCGAGAAGCTTGAAATGAGATGGGAAAGTGGAGTGTTCTTGGGGATAAACGAGAAGAGTCAGGAGTTGATTATTGGGACACCAAATGGGGCAATCAAGGCGCACGAGTTTAAGCGAAAAGGAAGTGAGGCGGAAAGATGGAATATTGTCGAGATCACCGAGATGAAGGGGTTACCTTGGCAGCCTGACCCCAGTACGGCAGGAATGGAATTACAGTCTAGAATCATGGTACCCATGGACTTACCAGAGCAAGAGTTAACTGCACCTGAGACGAAGCCGCTTATTGCACGAGGAATCGCTGTAAAGAAGCATGAATATTTAAACATGGGACCGACGCCGGGATGTTACGGATGTAAATGTCTCATTAGAGGAGACAAAGAGCACAAACCACATAACGCTGATTGCAGGACTCGGGTTATCGAGTGGTTAAAAAACAAGAGAGCCCAAACATCCAGGCAAGGCTAGCATCTGCCCAACTGAGACTCGAAAGTAAAAGCCGTGTGCCGGAAAATCAAAATCAAGAATTAGAAAGTCAAGCGAAAAGATTGAGGACCAACGCGCCACCTCCGCCGAGCGCTAAAGTTGAGGAAGCAAAGGATGAGCGGGTAGTAAAAGGAAACAAAGTTATATGTCAACACCGGCGACCAAGAAAAGAGTTAGCCTTTCCCACCAATGGTGGATGTCCTGTAAATTGGGACAAACTTAAGCCCAGAAGATTTACCCACGCCATCATGATTTACAGTGGTGAAATACATGAGCACGAAGACGCTTGGTATGGTGAAGAGGGAGATGACCAAACATGGGCCATGGGAAACCCCTTTAACGGTTACTGGACCGGATGGACCGAGTTTGAAGTGGAAGATGAAGAAATGAAAGACCCCCAAGTGAACCCATCAAACGAAAAGCAGAGGGTGATCATGACGAAGAAGATCAACAGGCAACTCAACATCGTCAACTTAATCCAGAACAAGATGAAGAAATGTCGGAGGTGAACGATATCAGATCGGGGCTTAACATGATGGGATTTAACTCTGAGCTGGTTGAATGATTGACAAGCGGGGAATTGAACGTCGTGCATCAATTGAACGAGGTGAGGAGAGCCACCAAGCTTTATGGAGCTAGTCAACATGAAACTCAGGCGCACGTGACCGAGGCATATTCGCCGGTGAGAGTTACAGGAATGGCAGAGAAAATGGGACTGACACCAGGGTTCGCGATGGACTTGACGACGCGTGATCAACATGGTAACCCATGGGACTTTAACGTGCCAGCTATGCGAGCGAAAGCGAAGAAGATTGTCAAATCCAAGGCAGCCCTGTTGCTGGTGGTGAGCCCCATGCGCGCAGCTTTCAGCAGACTTCAGACGTTCAACTTTAAAAGATTAGGCACTGATCGAGTAAAACAAATATTGGATTACGGGATCAAGCATTTGACATTCGCAATGGAGCTTTGCGAAATTCAACGGCGAAATGGTTTATACTTTCTATTTGAACACCCCGCGGGGGCGACCAGTTGGGGTACTTCAACAGTGCAACGGTTGCTCAGGAACAAAGATGTTAAAGTCTACAATGGAGATTTGTGCTGTTGCGACTTAAAGCAAATGGTCAAAGGTGAAGAGATGTTCATTAAGAAACCGACCAAGTTCATGACAAACAGTCCGGCCATAGGTCGCGAGTTAAGCTGGAGATGCAAAGGGCGAAATCGACACATGGAGTTAACTGGTGGCGGAAGAACTCACAGATCAGAAGTTTACCCAGACAAATTGTGCCGAGCGATACTGAGAGGGCTTGTGCGACAAATGAAGATTGACGGACGCCAAGGGGGTGCGTTTAAAGAAGAAGAAGCAACAAACATGGAAGTTGACGAAGAGGAGCAAAGTGAAATGCAGATAAGCGAGACTAACTGGGCATGTGAATATGTGAACGAAGATAGAAAGCACAAACACCAGTTAACGTGGACGAGAAAGGATTATGGAACTCAAAGATTGATGCTGCCAGGACCAAATGGACCACAATGGAGTTGATGCATTAGGAGACTTACCATTGACATAGACACGGGGAAGGTTATCGAGGACAGGCCCGTGAACGAAATAACAGGGAGAGAGAGAGAGACGGATAATGTTCAAGAAGGGACCAGTTAACACTTCCACCACCTTTACGTATGAGGCCGTTGGCGAGATTGCTCCACACAAGTGGAAATGCAGTGCATGTGAACATGAGGGCTGGCTCAAGACGCCCAGCACCTGTGCAGCGTGTGAAAGGATTGGTGCAGTTAACCCTCTCCCCATGAATATGATCAACGTTGTTCACAAGGAAAATGGAGAGATAACTCAAGCCTGGGACGATGTTACTGGAAACGAACTTGATCCTAAACTGACTGTAAAGGCACGCCAAGAAGAAATGGAACAATTCAGAAAACACAAAGTTTACGAGAAAGTGGAAGAGGAAGTGTGCTGGCAAGTTACGGGGAAGGCACCCATCGGAACCAGGTGGATAGACATTAACAAAGGAGATGAGTTAAGCCCAGACCACAGGTCAAGGCTAGTGGCCCAGCAGGTTAAATACAATTCCAAGGAAAAGAATATATTTGCGGCTACACCTCCACTGGAGGCACAGAAACTGCTCTTTTCAATGGCAGTTACTGACGGAGTTGGATTCACGAACGGCGAGCGCGAGAAAGGATTAAAGTTGGCATTCATTGACACTAAACGAGCTTACTTTTACGCTCCGGCAAAGAAAGACATATTTATCAGATTACCAGACGAGGATTATGAACCAGGCATGTGCGGAAAACTATTAAAGTCAATGTACGGAACAAGGGACGCAGCGAGCAACTGGGAAGAGTGTTACATGGACTTTGCTATCGAGGTTGGGTTTAAGAGTGGAGTTGCGTCGCCATGCGTATTCAAACATGAGATTCGAGCCTTATGGTTGACGGTCCATGGGGATGACTTCACGCTATTAGGAGGTGGCCATGATCTCGATTGGTTTGAAAATAAAATAAAGGAGGAGTTTGAGGTAAAAGTGAGAGGACGACTTGGACCAGGAAAGGAGGACATGAAAGCGATCAGGATTCTTAACAGGATAGTAGAATGGACTGAGGAAGGGTTAAGATATGAGGCAGATCAAAGGCACGCAGAGATAATTGTGAAAGAGCTTGAGCTAGAGGGAGTAAAAGTGAGGACTGAAGTACCAGGTGAGCGTATTCCAGTTGAAGAGGGAGATGAGGTAGAACTTTCGCCCAACATGACTAAGAGGTATCAGGCATTGACGGCCAGAGCGAATTATTTAGCTCAAGACAGATCAGACATAAAGTATTCAGTGAAGGAGCTTGCTAGAACCATGTCAAAGCCAACAATGGGTTCTTGGAAAGGTCTGGTCAAGCTAGGAAAGTATTCAAAGTACCGCAGCAGAAGCAGTTATGTGTACCAATATCAGGAACAGCCCCGAGAATTAACGATTTGGACTGACACGGATTACGCAGGATGTAAGCGAACTAGGAAGTCTACGAGTGGAGGAGTAGTGATGTGGGGTAAACATATTATAAAGTCTTGGAGCACAACTCAAAGTGTGATTGCGTTATCGTCAGGGGAAGCAGAATATTATGGACTTGTAAAAGGAGGATCGGTTGGTCTAGGACTTCAGGCAGTACTGAGAGATTTTAACTTGGAAGTTGAGATCACCCTGAAGAGTGATGCCACGGCTGCGATTGCCATTGCGAGCAGACGAGGCTTGGGGAAAGTGAGACATATTGAAGTGTGTCAATTGTGGTTACAGCAGAAGGTAAAGGAGGGAGTACTCCGTATTGTGAAAGTAGGAACACATGAGAACACAGCTGATGCATTAACCAAGTATGTCAGTCGTGAGAGCATGAACGCACACCTACGAAACACGAATCAATGTGCATTAACAGGTAGGCATGGTCTTGCGCCGGCCACCGAATGTTGACACTCGCAGCTCATTTCTATCAAGCAAGCTGCCTCGATTAAAGCCATCTCCACCCATTACCTCTTACTCTTGGGCGTGAACGAAAGCATGGCGACTCATCAGGTCAACCTCACCATCAACGGCTCCGTGGTCGACCAGAGCCCGCCTGGGGATGGACCGGTAACGCGTGAGAACCTCAACCGCCGTGTTGACGACATCGTCAACGTTGCCCACGCGTTTACCGTGACCCTCACTAACATGGCGATTAACTTTCACGGGGCCTACGACAAACACGTTGACGAAGTGCAAAGGGCTGCCGATGACATGGCGCAGAGGATCGAGGACTTAACGCGGCAGAACGCTGCGTTGATCCACGCCAGTGACGACGTCAACGAGAATCTCAAGAGGGCGCAAGACGAGATTAACGCTCTGATGGCGACGATTACGGAGCTGAACATCCAGAATCGTGACTCGGAGGTTAACACGGCGGAGAATGCGACCAAGTACAGGCGCATCAACGAGAACATTGGTTACTTCCTGAACACCGCCAGACGCCTTACCGAGAACATCACGCCCCTGCAGGACTTCGAGGGCAAACGGGATGCGGCACTACGCATGTTGGTGGGAGTTACCGAGAGACTTGAAGGTTTACAGAGGTTCTTGAATGACCCGATCAGTTCCTCGGTTACCATCATCCCGCAGGTGCCTCCGCCGTTACCTGAGCTGCCCCCAACGGCAGCAATCGCCAAGGCGCCACCCGTTGCCGTCACCGCGGCGGCCGAGTCCGTGGCCTCGGGCGCGCCCCCGGCTCAGGACCTTACCGGCACCACACCCAAGACCGGAGGGTTCGGTCGGTCCATGTCGCCGAATAAGATCCCTCAGTCAACGGTGCCGCAACCTGTTTACAAGAAAGCACCAAAGGCCATGCATGAGCGTAAACGGGAATTGGAAGAGTTACTGCAGATCGGCATGAAGATGGATGAAGATCGTGCGCAGAGCAGTCAACGTGACGAAGCACCAAAAGGTCCTGCCCCTGTTGTGAACGCGAGGGCGCCCAAGCCGCCTCCTCCGGGCCTTGGCGAGTCAAGTGCATCGAGCAGCGTTAGCGGCATGAAGCCCCCGCCTCCGGAGCCCAAGAAGTTATCGGTCCAGCACATTCCGCCACCGCAGCCTCAAGCTGTTAACCGCACGAACGACCAGCTTGCGGCATACTCTCGGAACATTGCCAGGGCCGTGTACCGCCCACTGTACCACGTCAACGGCCACATGCCCATGGTGAACGACAGGAGCGAGGACCACGACGTCAACTACAAGGCGGAACCTGACCCCAGGGAAGTAGTCGCATTAACGATGAAGACGCGCGACAACTGGCGCAGGTTTGAGGGCAACTTCGTCGGGCATGTGGCGAAGGCGGGGTTAACGACCCCTGGCGGTCGGTCTATTCAGGGCAACACGGGGCGGGAGCTTAACGACTACGATGAAGTGTTCGTTGACATCTACGGCCAACACGCTTACGGTTTCATCGGCTACTCCGTGTTGAAGGGCCCGAGCAGCTGGAGATCTCAGTTGACGGAGAAAGAGTTGGCCAAGCACGACGAGTGGGTTGACGCAGTTGGGCACGTACAGTCCTTGTTTGACGACGAATACGTGCCACCACTCCACGTTGACGATCTTCACTCATCGTGGTTTGACGTCCACAGTTGCCCGGACACGCAGGTGTACGTCAACAAGGTGCCGGAGATGAACGAGAAGCAGCTTAACGGCCTTCTCTTAACGTGGGCAGGGATGCTGCCCCACGGCAACCCCACCGTGGTCTCCGTTAAGCATCTGGTGGAAGACACTTATGGGCCGCACGGTTACATCTCGACTGGAGTTACCGTAATTCGGTTTGCGACGCCTGACCTTGCCAAGCTCTATTGCCGTTACATGAACGGGCTCCAGGTGCATTACCGCAACTACTTCATCGAGGACCTCGAGGTCAGGAGCGCCGAGGAGTTAAAGGGCAGCATCAACAGGCCTCCAGTCTACTGGCACCAGACCATCTTAGATGTCGCTCTTAACGATCAGGGGTCCATGAGGGCACTTTACCGTGACAATTGGCCTGCTGATCATATCACCGAGCGTAAAAGCGACCATCGTGAGAAACTCTGCTGGTTTTGATGGTTACCGTGCGACGACTTCCCCAACTGGCTTACCGATCCGACCTGGACTGTGAACCCGTTTACCGGCGCTGCGGTCGAGGAGCACCTCCGTAACAATCCAGGTGGTAGACCTCTGTCGAAGGCTCCCCACGCCAGTTACTGGAGGGCCATCGGCACCTACCACAACATTGTTGACGGGTCCATCAAGAGCTTTGACGAGGGGTGCTGGCTCGATGACGAGGAGCGGATTAACGCGTACCTGGACACCGACTATTACAGCCCGATGCAGGCCCTTAACAGGGTGTCGTCCTACACAGCGGCCAGTGTGGGGCATCGTGGGTTACCGAGGTCCAGGGGCGCACGCACCCCGTCAGTGAGGCGCCCGCGCCGCTCGTAAACGGCGACCGGTGACCGGCATGCTGTTCTTTTACGCTCTCCCTCATCTCCCCTCTTAACTCGGCTTAACAATCGTGTTGCAGTGGCTTGTTGAGCTGAATCTGTATGCATGTGCATCTTTTGTAGTTACCGCAGGTATTGGCGAAGCGAAAGCAATCAAATTCATATAAATGCTAGCCTGCCGTGTAAGCTTTGGATGCTACGTTTAAACTTGTGACCGCAAGAACGTTTACTTGAGCTCATGTTGCATGTCTGAGAAACATGGTGCTCGTAAACGTTGTCACGAGATCTTTCGAATTCGTCATTATAACGATTTGTGTGCAGCATGTTGCTTGGTTTAACCTGTCTTTGCGTTTGAAGACACCTCCCCGTCAGCCAGTACGGACTGGCGTCCGAGGGGGGGTGTTAACATGCAAGCGTTCAGGTGACTGGGGAGGAATAGTAACCCTGTTGCCTTTGGCTCAAGTGTTTAACGGCTGAAGCTACCGAGACTTGCTTCGCCGTGCGGGAGTATAGAGGTGACCTATCATCATCATTGTTACCAGGCTCCCGTGCAGAACCCTCCTCGGGGTTTTGCAGGAGGAGGAGGAGGAGGAGGAGGAGGAGGAGGAGGAGGAGGAGGAGGAGGAGGAGGAGGAGGAGAGGAGAGGGAGGAGGAGGAGAGGGAGGGGAACGACTATGCCAAGTCCGTTTAGGACCTGCTCAGCCTCCAGCCGACGGGCCCACCCCGACCCCAGGGGGGTCCGCAGCTCCCCCCAGGCTCACTACGGGGCGGACGGGGGCCCCAGGGACCCAAAAACCAAAACCGACTGGAGGGAGGACCCCGCAGAGAACCCCACGAGACTGCTGCTCCCCCCCCCCCCCCCCCCGAGGCCACTCAGGCCTCCCACGGATCACGAGAACGAGTTTTCGCGAGCCGCCACCTTGTAGCTCTAGTCGGAGTGCGCCGCCACCCCATCCTGGAAGAGGTCTGCGACGCTCTTGCGGAAGCTCAGGGCATCGATGCCAGGCCGCAGTTTGCTCTCCAGCTCTTCATCCGTGAGCTCCGCCAGCAGCTTCAGCAGGAGGAGGAGGAGGAGGAGGAGGAGGAAGGAGAAGGAGGAGGAGAGAGGGTAAGGAGGAGGAGGAGCAGGAGGAGGAGGAGGAGGAGGAGGAGGAAGGAGGAGTGAGGAGGAGAGGAGGAGGGACGGGACGGCACACAAGGAATGGAGGGGAAGGAGAAGGGAGGAGGAAGGACCCCCCCCCCCCCCGGGGGGTCGGGGGAGGTGGGGGGTGGGGCCGGGGGGTCGGGGGGGCGCTCGCGACCGCTTCTCGGCACTCGCTCCCCCCGTGGGCGGCCCCCCCCCCCCCCCCCCGGAGGCCGCGTGGCGAGGAGGCCGCTCGCCGCGGCCGGGGAGGAGCGGGGGCCAGGGCGGAAGAGATCGGAGGGGAGGGACCCGCCTCCCTCCCCGCCGCCCCTCCGGCGATCACAACACCGAGATCACACAAGACATGCGGGCCTCTTCGGGCCTCTTCCCCCTCCTCCTACCCCTCCTCCCTCTGATTCAACTACTCCTCCTCATCGACAACCTCTCCTCCTCCCTTACTCTCCTCGGCTCCTCTCCCTCCTATCCTCCTCCTCCTCCTACGTTTCTCCTCCTCCTCCTCCTCCTCTCTCCTCCTCCTCCTCCTCCTCCTCCTCCTCCTCCTCCTCCTCCTCCTCCTCCTACCCCTCCTCCCCTGATCGCAAGCATGGATCAAAGGGGCGTGGATTAGCGACGGGTCCCGTTTCCATGGAGAATCGCGGATTTCCGCCGCCGAGCGAGGCGGCACCGGCCGCATTTGGGGAGGGCACCTCCCCCGATCCATCGATTTGGCGACCGCGCGCCAAATCCATGGATCGCTAATCCATGTTTGCGCGCCCCTGCCTCCCCTTCTGGAGTGCTGGGCGACGGAATCTATGCACGGGCGATTTCGGCAACCCGGAGCCCAAGAACGTTTTCGTCCCTTGGGGGCGCATCTTGTACTTCCGCCGAGCTTCCGCCGGCTTCTGCCGGCGGAGGCGGCCTCGATTCGCTTCCGCCGCCCTTCCGCCGCCTTCCGCCGCGGAAGGGATGACCACTCCTTCGATCCTCGAAGGCAAGGCCCTTTTTGCGGGAGGTGGATAGACCTCCTACCCTGACGCGTCGATTGAGGAATTGGCCGTTTTCGGTTCGCGAGAGGGCGTCGCGGCCGCCATTTTGCGGGTCCAGGTCCGTCGGTTTCGGTCCCAGGCCGTTTTCACTAAGGGGAGGTTTACTAAAGGGAGGTTTGTCCACCGCCGATTTTGGAACGCCCCACATGTCCACGGCTCCCTGGCCAGGCCCGTCCTGAACCCAGCAGCTCGGTGTGCTCCCTCCCCGCCAAGCCGGGCACGCGTGGCGTGCGCACGGCTCCTGGGTTCAGTATGGACCTGGCCAAGAAGCAGTGGATATGCATAGAGTTCGTCGCCCTAGAGTAGGGGAGCAAGAAGGGGCATACAGTCGAAACCGATCGTAGGGATGGGTAGCCTTTCCAAAGGTACACTTGCATCCTTGCCTCCTCGGTCCATCCTTGACCACTCTCGATGGCCAGCCCCGCTCGAAAAGCTTCGACATGGGCGCTTGCATCCTTATCGCGCATCCTTACTATCAGCTTCGGCTGTACACATAAACTTTCGGAACGCTGCGCGGTTTTCTTGAAACTGCGCTGGGTCCCCCCTCGAGTATCAAGGGAGGAAAAACACCCCGACCCCCACAATCGGCGTTTACTAAACAGCCTTGGACGTTTCCTAATCAAACAGCCCTGCCCTGTACGATCCCTTCCCGACGTGCGTTTACTAAAGGTTTCGCTCGTCGGGGTGCTTGTTGTGAGGGTGTTTGTTTCAGTCTTTAGCTTGCGAGTCGAAGAGCAAGAAAGCATAAACATACACTTGGCCCCCTTAGCGGCGCCTCTGGCACCGCCCCCGGCGCGCTCCGCGCGCCAGGGAGAACCCAGCGCAGATCCAAGAAATCCGCGCGGAGCTTCGAAAGCTGATGTTAATGCAGTTGGTAGTTCTTCTATCTTTCGTCGTGAGTTTCCCCTCTCGGCGCGAGAAAAGGTTTGGGCCATCCCTTTCCCTCCCTCCTCCGCGTGCTCCTCCTCGCCCTCTCTTCGCCCCTCTCCCCGAGGCGTTCCTCTTCGAGCTCGGGGGGAGCTCCCGCTCGGATGGCCTTGGGCTCGGGCCCGGACCCGCGCCTGGCCCGGCCGGGCCACTGGACCGCCCATCGCGCGCCCCAAGACGTGCTCATTTGGCCGATGCCGATTCGACGATTGAGGAGGAGGAGGAGGAGGAGGAGGAGGAGGAGGACTAGTGTAAACCCAAGAGTCATCAGCGATGTTGTGATAAACCCTCCCTCCAAGCTCCCTCTTCGAAGGCCCAAGGGTTCATTTCCACTGGGGGAACTGCCTCGTTGGAAGGCAACCGCTTGAAGAACTCGAACCTCGAACGTACCAAAATATTGTTCTCGGGATTCCAGCGCAACGGATCAACTTGACTATTGCGTCTTGACGATCCTGAATCGTGCCAGAACGCCTTCTTGGGAATTCAACACCGCGAACGAATATGACTACTGCATATCATAACCCTGAATGATTCCATAACGCCATTTCTGCTACGCTGATCGCGGGAACCAGTGAAACTCTTGCAAATAAAGAACGAATGTGCGCGGCGCTAAGGCGAGAGCCACATAATGAAAAGGAGCCGCCCTCAATCGTTGAAACTCTTACACTTTAAAAACGAATGTGCGCGGCGCTAAGGCGAGAGCCACATTTTGAAACCCACCCGCCCTCCAACTGTGAAACGATTGTCAATGTTTAAGCTTCAGGGTGATCGATGGTGATGAAGTCTCAGGCGAAACGCCCGGCCCGCTCTGAAAACTGGCCTCGGGGTGTGACAGCGAGAAGTTACCAGTAAGGAAAAGGAATGAATGAGGAGGAGCAGGAGGAGAAGGAGGAAGAGCAGAGGAAGAGCAGAGGAAGATGAGGAACAGGAGGATGAGGAGCAGGAGGAGGAGGAGGAGGAGGAGGAGGGAAGGAGGAGGAAGAGGAGGAGGAGGATGAGGAGGAGGAGGAGGAGGAGGGGGAGGAGGAGGGGAAGGAGGAGGAGGAGGAGGAGGCGGACGAGGAGGGCGAGGAGGAGGGGGAGTAGGAGGGGGAGGAGGAAAGGGAGGAGGAGGGGGACGTGGAGGAGGAGAGAGGGATTATGAGAATGAACGGGATGATGAGAGTGCACAGCAGCATGAACAGGATGATGAGGAGGAGGATGAGGAGGAGGATGAGAAGGAAGAGGGGGAGGAGTAGGAGTAGAATATTCAAGTTGGCGCAATGTCAAAAGGAGGAGGGGACTGAGTATCAGGGGGACGTGCAGGAGGCCTAACGATGGAGGACCAGGGCCGGGAGGAGGAGGAAGAGGGGGGGATATGGGAGCCGGAGGAAGGAGGGCAGGAGCAGGAGGAGGGCGAGCGGAGGAGATGGAGCAGGAGGGCGCAGGAGGGAGAGATGGGCTCAAACGAAGAAACGTTCCAGGGCCGTTTGTTGCAACAGAAACAGGGCCGAAAAGGGCGTAGGGTCGGCAAGAGGGCGCAGGAGGTGCGAGCAGGCTGCCTCGTCTCGGAGTGCCCTGCGCGATGGCTCGGCCTCGAGTGGCGTCTCCCGTGTCGCTGCCTCGTTTTTTTGAGAGTTCAGAGAGCCGGTCTCGCAGCTGGCGCGCCCGAGGGAGGCTCGTCAGGTCTGCAAGCCTGCAAGAAGCATCCAGCACCGCAGATCGCAGTGCACGGTGAGAGGCAGCATCCACGCAGGCGTGCGCCCCAACCGTACGCATTTAGGCCCAAGAGCCGCCTGGAGAGGCGTGTGTCGCAGCCTACTTCAAGGGAGGAAAAACCATCCGGACCAGGCAATTGGCGTTTACTCAACTGCCCTGGGCGTTTACTAAACAGCCCTGCCCTGTTCGATTCCTTTTTTGGGGCGCGTTTGTTAAACGAATGCGCGTGTCGGGGTGGTTATTAAGGGGGGTGGATTTTTGGACTTCTACTACTGTGCCGCTTTGATCATCCTGAGAAGAACTGTGATTTGACCCCAATCCGGATTGCCGAGTGCGCTCTCAACTGTGATCGAGAGGAGCTGGCAGGGGTTGGCCAGGCCTCTGGTGGTTCCCGACGGCCGCGTTTTCCAGACAGGTTTCGACTGCCACTTCCTCCTGTGGAGGGTGGGACGCTCAGTGGAAGGGGAAAAGCATGTTTTCGAAAGAGATTGTTGCGACGTGTGGGTTCAGAGGCGGCGGGGTTCCTCTTGTTTCCCCGTTGAAAGGTTTGCCTTGGGGTTGCCCGAGGTTGCCCCGTCGCCCGGGTTGCCCGATGGTCACAATGCCGAGCAGCGCCACGTAATGCCACGCAGCGCGGAAGCAATACCAAGCAACACAAAGCAACGCTAAGGAACGCCGAGCATAACAAAACAATGCCAAGCGATACCAAGCGATGCCAAGCATGCTTAGTTATCCACTCAGGAAGCTTGACCATTATTGGGGCCGCGCCAGTTGTTATTTACCGGAAAGGGCTGGGGCCCAGGGTTCTCTTTTAGTTGGTTACCCCCCCAGTGTCGATTTGCGAAGGGCCGGCGAATTTAGTCTGCCTTAGACAACGAGGTCGCGTAGGACCTGCGAATTCAAAAGTCGAGTATGTCCTCAGCTAAACTCTGATTCTGTATATTCCGATCGATAAAACACATGGCAAAGTACACATGTTCGTTCGTTGCGGACGTCTCGAGCGAATCGTTTGGTCTGCAGAATTGATTGAGGATGTCTCGAGGGAAACGCCTGTTGTGCGTTGAAGTTTGTTCCTCTCCTGGGGATCAGAATTCAGAAGATGTCTCAGGTGAAATGCTTGTTTTCGCGTGCCCAGGCTTTGAGGATGTTTCGAGCGAGACGCTTGCTTTCACGCGTACAAGTCGCCCAGGCAGACGTCAAGGATGTCTCGAGCGAGACGCTTGGTTTCACGTGTGCAGGTCGCCCAGGCGGATTTCTAGCATGAGGATGTGTTGAGAACGTCTCGAGCGAGACGCTTGTTTCTACTTGCCCAGGTCGCCCAAGCAGATGCTTAACATGAATATGTGTTGAGGAAGTCTCGAACGAGACCCTTGCACGCGTCCAGGTCGCCCAGGCGGATGTCTAACATGAGGAGGTGTTGAGAACGTCTCGAGCGAAACGCTTGCTTTCACGTGTCCAGGTCGCCCAGGCAGATGTCTAGCATGAAGATGTGTTGAGGATGTCTCGAGCGAGACGCTTGTTTTCACGTGTCCAGGTCGCTCAGGCGGATGTCTAGCAGGAGTATGCGTCGAGGATCTGTCGAGCGAAACGCTTGTTTTCACGTGTCCACGTCGCCCAGGCGGATGTCGAACATGAGGATTTGGACATGATGTCTCGAGCGGAACGTTTAGTTTCACGTGTCTAGATCGCCCAGGCAGGTGTCTAGCATGAGGAGGTGTTGAGAACGCCTCGAGCGAGACGCTTGGTTTCACGTGTCTAGATCGCTCAGGCGGATATCTAACGTGAGGATGTGTTGAGGACGTCTCGAGCGAGACGCTTGTTTCCACGTGTGCAGGTCGCCCAGGCGGATGTCTGACATGAGGATGCGTTGACGATGTCTCGAGCAAAACGCTCGTCGCAGCAGAGCGCATTGCAGTCCAACCCCGCCCGTCCGTGGGGCGTCCCCTGGCGCGCTCGCGCGCCCCCCGCCGCGTCCCTCGCGACGTTCTGGCGTGACGCGCCCTGGCACGGCCCCTAGCACGCCACTCGGCGTGGCACGTTCCCAGGCTCGTCCTCTGTCACGTGTCCTGGCTCGTCCCCAGGCGTTTCCCCTGCCCGTTCCGTGGCGCGCCCCCTTGCAGCGTCCTTTGGCACGACGTCGTCTGGCCGCCCCTATGGCACACACCTCGGCACGTCCCGTGGCAGGTCCCTGACACGTCCAGGGCACGTCCGCTGGTACGTCCCTTGACACGCCCCCTGGCGCATCCCCTATTGCGCCGCTGGCGCATCCTGTGGCGCGTCCGTGAGCCTGTGCCCCGTGTCGTGCCGTTCCTTTTCGGAGCCGAGTCGGATTTTGAGGCCGAGTTGATTGATCGTCCCGCACGTTTCCACTTCAACTAGCTCTGGGGCAGCTACTATGATCAGGCAGCTCGAGCTTAAGATCCAGATCAGTTCGGTCAGGACTCGGATGCAAAGGAGGACACGACCCACAGCGCTATAGAGCACAATCGCGGCATGGCAAATCGCAATTCAGCACGGCGCAGCACATCACAGCCTTTGGCACGGTACATCAAGGTCGATACACGCAGCATTGCAAGTGCAGCTGCCCGTCGCTCAATCAGGTGTCTTGAAAACGTTGCCATGCTCCACATTTCTATATTCCTTTCCGGGTTCGTGGGTTGATCATGTCGGGCTGAGTTTGCGTGCGAGGGGGACGGGGGGAGAATGAGGCCGGGCAAGAGCAGGGCGACGATAGATCACGAGTACAGATGGTTGAGAAGGGGGACGAGTACAGGTGGCTGAGATGGAGCAGCATTCTTGGCATAAAGGAAAAGAGTCCTGAGGGAAATTGGTTCTGGACCCAGGGGTTTTCCGTGTGACCAGCGTTTCGTCCCGGGTCGTCTCCTGACGGTCCCCCCCGAACCCGGGGGGCGTTCCCCGGAACCATGAAAGGCCCCTTATCGAGCCCCGTAGCGGCGAAAAACATCCAGGACACTGACGTATCCCTGAGGAGCTCGTTCCTTCCACTCGGCATCGCTCGGACGTGTGCACTCTTTCTCCGCGAGGAACATCGAGGAGCATCTTGGCTCATCCCGCGAACAAAAATAAGCGCACGGCATCGAAGAACGCGCGGGGAATGGACGTCCGAGCGATGGCGAGTCCCTCAGATCTGCGCTTGGAGGTTCAGGGGCCCTCCCTAGGCCCAAGGGTTCAGGATGAACAGCTGGTCCGATCGAAAGCCCCTGGGTCCAGTACTTTTTTTCGCTAGCAAATCATGGGAGCCTTGTGTACCCTCGCAATTCTTTAGCGTCGATCAGTGTCGATCAGCGTCTGGGAGCTGCGCTTGGAGGTTCAGGGGCCCTCCCTAGGCCCAAGGGTTCAGGATGAACAGCTGGTCCGATGAAAAGAAAGCCCCTGGGTCCAGTACCCTTTTTCGCTAGCAAATCATGGGGGCCTTGTGTACCCTCGCAATTCTTTAGCGTCGATCAGTGTCGATTAGCGTCTGTGAGTCGATGAGATAGCGCCGGCTTAGCGTCGGTTAGCGTTGATTGAGCGTCGATCTAGCGTCGGCCAGCGTGGATTCGCAAGAGCCAACAAGATGGTATGGCAGGCTCCCACGAGTTGCCACCAACCCCTTTGGCAGCGCGCAAGAGGGCTGCGCGAGGGGGGGGGACTTCTAGATAGGCTGGGCGCGTCTTCAAAGGCAGGGCCCTTCTTAGAAGGGCCCAGGGGCTCCTTGGGGCGGCGTCTTGGGCGCCAGGAGGGCCTCCAAGAAGGCCTTTGGCCTTCGCAGATGCCCCCCCCCCACGCCTTCCCAGAAGGACCCCCCCCCCCCTGGTGCCGCCCCCTCTTCGTGCGCCGCCAGCCCCTCTCCCTCCCCAGACGACGTCCGATGCGCTGTTGTTTCTTCGGTCCGCGCCCCCCTCGCACCACCCCCTTTTGTCGCACGCCGCCAGGAGGAGGAGGAGGAAGAGGAGGAGGAGGAGGAGGAGGAGGAGGAGGAGGAGGAGGAGGAGGAGGAGGAGGAGGAGGAGGAGGAGGAGGAGTGAGGAGGAGTGAGGAGGAGGAGGAGGAGGAGGAGGAGGAGGAGGAGGAGGAGGAGGAGGAGGAGGAGGAGGAGGAGGAGTGAGGAGGAGGAGGAGGGGGAGGGGGAGGGGGAGTGAGGAGGAGGGAGGAGGAGGAGGAGGAGGAGGAGGAGGAGGAGGAGGAGGGGAGGAGGAGGGGGGAAGGAGGAGGAGGAGGAGGAGGAGGAGAGGAGGAGGAGGAGGAGGAGGAGGAGGAGGAGGAGGAGGAGGAGGAGGCGGAGGAGGAGGAGGAGGAGGAGGAGGGGGAGGGGGAGGGGGAGGGGGAGGGGGAGGAGGAGGGTGGAGGGAGGAGGGAGGAGGGAGGAGGGAGGGGGGGAGGGAGGGAGGGGGAGGGAGCGAGGGAGGGAGCGAGGGAGGGAGCGAGGGAGGGAGCGAGGGAGGGAGGAATGGAGCCCCTAACCCTCCCCAGACTTCCGAGAGGCAGCGCTTCTTCGGCCCGCGGGCCCCCCAGGGACACACACAAAGAGATCACGCACAAGTCACAAGATTCCCCATATCTTTCCCTATCTCCTGGGTTTCCGTC
>CAUYUJ010009502.1:420334-487583 GCA_963575745.1 Prorocentrum cordatum | reverse complement strand
GAGTCATTCTGAGAGGTGCTGTCAGTTTTCTGCACTCAACTCGGGCTGTAGGGGGGCTGCAGGGCTGGTGATAGAAGTCGACTCGCAGACGTCAGATGCGTCCGCCTGTTGCATTGAGAAGACACAAACTATTTACTATGAGTCGGAATGTTGGTAGGTCTTCGGTGTTCTCAACTTCGTCGAACTGGAAGCTCTACGAGTCTCTCGGCGGTAACCAAGGTTGACTTACCGCCGGCGTCCAGTACCTCGTAGAGCTCTTCGACATCGATGAGCTAGAGGAATAACTCGTAGAGCTTCCCTTAGCTAGTTATAGCTGAAAGCTAAGAGTAATTCCGGCGCGCTGGAGAGCTAGTTGGCTCGAAAAAAAAGAACTGAACTTTTCACAACTTTTGCTCAGTGAAAAATACGTTCTCTAAATTTGACCATTCGTTAGCTCTAGTATTTTTCCCGTGATATTCGATCTTATTCCCGCTCGCCGTCTTGATCTCAGCTTGATCGGGTACCTTTTACTGCCAAAAAGCACACTGGCGGGATCGGCCGTTTCGAGTCATCTTGATACGCGTTCTCGGTATTTTGTACTCAACTCGAGCTGTAGGACAGCTACAGAGCTGGTAAGCACAGCCAACGCTCTCAGAATCATCAGGCGCGTTCGCCTGTTGAATCCAGAGGTCTGAACTCGGTCTGTTAGCCGAGCTAGGTCCGCAAACCTATTCGTATTATTCGAGTCAACTTGATACGCGTTGTCGGTATTTTCCACTTAACTGGAGCTGTAGGGCAGCTAGAGTTCTGGTACGCGCACCTATCGCGCTCAGAATCATCAGGCGCGTTCGCCTGTTGAATCTATAGGTCTGAACTCGGTCTGCTAGCCGAGTTAGGTCCGCAAATCTATTCGTATTATTCGAGTCAACTTGATACACGTTGTCGGTATTTTCTACTTAACTCGAGCTGTAGGGCAGCTACAGTGCTGGTAAGCAAACCTATCGCACTCAGAATCATCAGACGCGTTCGCCTGTTGAATCCATAGGTCTGAACTCGGTCTGCTAGCCGAGCTAGGTCCGCAAACCTATTCGTATTATTCGAGTCAACTTGATACGCGGGGTGGGTATTTTGTACTTAATTCGAGCTGCAGGGCAGCTAGAGTGCTGGTAAGCACACCTATCGCACTCAGAATGATCAGGCGCGTTCGCGTCTAGACTCCAGAGGTCTGAACTCGGTCTGCTAGCCGAGCTAGGTCCGCAAATCTATTCGTATTATTCGAGTCATCTTGACAACGCTCTCGGTTTTTTCTGTTCTTAACTCGAGCTGTAGGCAGCTACAGAGCCTACAGTCACAGCAATCGATTGAGAATTATCGGGCGCGCTTGTCTGTTCTATCGAGAGCTCTGAACTCGGCCTGCTGCCCGAGCTAGGTTCGCGAACTATTCGTATTGTCCGAATCATCGTGAAAAGTGCTCTCAATTTTCTGCACTGAACTCGTGCTGGGGGAGGGCTACAGTGCTGCGGGTCACAGACAACGATTTGCACACATCAGGCGCGTTCGTTGGTCGATTGGGGAGCTCAGACTTGGTCTGCTGCTCGAAACAGGTCTGCGAAACTATTATATTATTCGAGTCATCCTGAGAGATGCTGTCGGTTTTCTGCACTTAACTCGGGCTGTAGGGGGGCTGCAGGGCTGGTAATCACATGAGTCGATTCGCAGACATCAGACGCGTCCGCCAGTCGCATTGAGAGGTCTGAACTCGGTCTGATCAGACGCGTCCGCTTGTCGCATTCAGAGGTCAAAAACTATTCACTATGAGTCAGAATGTTGGTAGGTGCTGTCGGTTTTCTCAACTTAAGTCGAGCTTGGAAGCTCTACGAGTTCCCCGGCGGTAACCAAGGTTGACGGTTTACCGCCGGCGCCCAGTTTCAGGTGGCCTGGCAGAGGTTCCCGTGCGCCGCGCTTGGCTTCGCTATCCGGGTTTTGGACGCTTACAAGTGAACGCTTACAATTTGCCTGCGTGACTCGTGACTCGTAGAGCTTCCCTAAGCTAGTTGCTGGAAGCATAAGAGTACCTCGTAGAGCTCTTCGGCATCGATGAGCTAGAGGAATTCCGGCGCGGGGTGGAGCTAGTTGGCCCAGCCGGCCGAGGCGGACAATGTGACAACTTTTGGGTGGTTTTGCGAAAATTTGAAAGATATTTGATCATTTATTTTGAAAAAGCAGATTTTTACGCCGAGCATTGGCATATGAACTCCTCTCTGACAGCAGCTCAGCGCTCCCGATGCATTTTTGCACGAGCTGACTTCCGGGAACTGAGCGAATATGAAACATCGAAAAAATCGAATTTCAAGATTTTCGAAAAATCTTAATATTTTGATTATGTGTCGATTCGCTGCACTCTAACTAGTGAGAGGAGCTCTACGAGGTTCCCGGCGGTGACCAGGTTGACGGTTCACCGCCGGCGCCAGTAATTCCGAAGCGCTGGAGAGCTAGTTGGCAAGAAAAATCTCGACGGACCTTTTGATGACTTTTGGTCGGTTGCAAATTCTGTTCTCGAAATTTGACCATTCGTTAGAGCTCTAGTATTTTTTCCCATGATATTCGATCTTATTCCCGCTCGCCATCTTGATCTCAGCTCGATCGGGTAACTTTCAAGGCCAAAAAGCGTCCCGGCGGGAACGACCGTTTCGAGTCATCTTGATACGCGCTGTCGCTTTTCTCAAGATAACTCGAGCTTCAGGACAACTACAGAGCTGGTCAGCACAGATAATGCATTCAGAATGATCGGGCGCGTTCGCCTGTTGAATCCAGAGGTCTGAACTCGGTCTGCTAGCCGAGCTAGAGTCGCAAACCTATTCGTATTATTCGAGTCATTGTAGCAGACGCTCTCGGTTTTCGTACTTAACTCGATCTGTAGGGCAGCCAAAGAGCTGATAATCACTGACATCGATTGAGAATTATCAGGCGCGTTAGTCTGTTGAATCAAAAGCTCTGACCCCGGCCTGCTCCCCGAGCTAGGTTCGCGAACCTACTGGTATTGTTCGAGTCATCTTGAGAAGTACTCTCGGTTTTCTGTACTCGAATCATGCTGGGGGAGAGCTACAGTGCTGCTGCTCACAGGAATCGATTTCGAGACATCAGGCGCGTCCGTTCGTCGAACCGAGACCTCGGAACTCGGTCCGCTGCTCGAACGAGATCTGGGAAACTGTTCTTTTATTCGAGTCATCCCGAGAGGTACTCTCTGTTTTCTGCACTGAACTCAGGCTGTATGGGGGGCTGCAGAGCTGGTAATCACAGGAATCGATCCGCAGACATCAGACGCGTCCGCCTGTCGCATTCAGAGGTCTGAACTCGGTTTCTTACTCGAGCTCGATTGGAAAACTGTTCGTTTGTTTTGATAGAGTCCTTGAGAGGTCTATAATCGCTTGGGCTGGAAAACTAGTCGTTCTCTGAAATTCTTTCCCACATTATATATTGTCAGGAAGCTCTACGAGTCCCCCGGCGGTAAGAAAGGTTGGCGGTTTACCGCCGGCGCCTAGTTGGCCCACCCGGCCGAGGCGGACAATGTGCCAACGCTTTTGCGATTTTTTGAAAGATATTTGAGAATTCATTTTGAGAAAGCAGATTTTTCGCACCTGTAGTGGGTTCAGACGCGTCTGCCAGTAAAATTTTCAGGTCTTTAGGTGCAGTTTTTCTATCGAAACACTTGGAGGAACCGACGTTCGATAAAAACAGAAAAACGTGATTTTTCGATTTTTTCGTTTCTCACTCCAGAAGCTTACTTACCCCCTGTGTTCTTAGGAGCGCGGTGTTATTTCTTTCATAGCTCCAGTATTATTGTCAAAACACTTTGAGGAACCGACTGTATGCAAACCGAAAAATCGACATTCTTCTAATTTTTCAGCTCTTGCTTCAGACGCTTCCTTCACGTGTTCGGAGGAGCGCTGTGTAAGAAGAGAGCTCTGGGAGGTGCCCGGCGGTATCTTGGTTGACGGTTTACCGCCGGTTCCCATTCGTTCGACCCGGCAACGTGTCCCGGAGGCTTCCGGCAAGCTTCCATGCATGCGCATGCTTGCAGGCACGCATGGAAGCATTTCTGGCAGCGTTCCGCCGCGCTCCAGGGAAGCAGCTAAAGCTCTTCAAAAAAGATTCCCGTCCCTGAGATTCTTTTCGCTCTCCGGGTTTTGGACGCTACCACGATGGACGTCAGCAAGTGGGCTTGCCAGGAAGGCTTTTCAGGGTGTGTCCCCTTTGCTCTCTGGGTTTTTGACGATGCCAAGTTGCCCGTCCCCTAGGGTCTCTTCGCTCTCAGGGTTAGACGCTGCCAGATTTGCATCGCAGAGCTCTTCGGCGTCGATAAGCTAGAGAAGTAAATTTTAGAAGCTTGAGAGAACTCGTAGAGCTTCCCTGAGCTAGTTGCTCGAAGCTCAAGAGTGAGTCCAGCGTGCTGGATTGGTGACTTTTGGTCGGTTGAACATGTTGTTCTCGAAATCTGACCATTCGTTGGAGCTCTAGGAGTTTTTTCTGTGATATTCGATCTTATTCCCGCTCGCCATCTCAATCTCAGCTCGATCGGGTACCTTTCACTGCGAAAAAGCACTGTGGCGGGATCGGCCGTTTCGAGGCATCTTGACACGGGATGACGGTTTTCTGAATAACTCGAGCTTTACATAGCTAATCGATTCAGAATGGTCAGGCGCGTTCGTGAATCCAGAGGTCCGCAAACCTGATTGTATTATTCGAGTCATCTTGATTTACGCTCTCGGTTTTCTGTAGTTAACTCAAGCTATCGGACAGCTAGAGAGCTGATGCTCATCAAAACCGATTCAAAATCAGTCATCTTGATCCGCGATGGCTCGTATTTTTCGAGTCATCTTGAGAAGTGGTGTCGTTTTTCTGCACTTCACTTGTGCCGGGGGAGGGCTACAGTGCTGCTGGTCACAGAGATCGTCTGACCCAGAGCTCGGAACTCGGTCGGCTGCTCGAACTAGGTTCGCGAAATTATTCTATCATTCGAGTCATCCTGAGAGATGCTGTCGGTTCTCTGCACTTAACTCAGGCTGTAGGGGGGCTGCAGGGCTGGTACAGTAGTCGATTCGCAGACATCAGACGCGTCCGCCTGTCGCATTCGGAGGTCTGAACTTAACTCATAGAGCTTCCCTTAGCTAGTTGCTGGAAGCTTAAGAGTAAATCCGGCGCGCTGGAGAGCTAGTTGGCAACGGACCTTTTGCTGACTTTTGGTCGGTTGAAAATTTTGTTCTCCAAATTCAACAATTTGTTTGAGTTCTAGTATTTTTTCCCATGATATTCGACCTTATTCCCGCTCGCCATCTTAATCTCAGCTCGATCGGGTAAATATTTCTGTAAAAAAGCATCGCGGCGGGATCGGCTGGTTCGAGTCATCTTGATACGCGTTGTCGGTATTTTGTACTTAACTCGAGCTGTAGGGCAGCTACAGAGCTCATTATCACAGAAATCGATTGCGAATCATCAGGCGCGTTTGTCTGTTCCATCTAGAGGTGTGAACTCGGTCTGCTGCCCGAGCTAGGTTGACGAAACTATTCGTGTTCTAGAAGTCATCTTGAGAGGTGCTGACATTTTTCTGCACTTAACTCGGGCTGTAGGGGGGCTACAGGGCTCGTACTTACAGGAATCGATTCGGAGACATCAGGCGCGTCCGTCTACCGAATCCAGAGCTCGGAACTCGGTGTGCTGCCCGAGCTAGGTTCGCAAAACTATTTGTATTCGTCGAGTCATCTTGAGAGGCGCTGTCCGTTTTCTGCACTTAACTCGAGCTGTAAGGGGGCTGCAAGGCTGGTAATCAGTGGAATCGATTCGGAGACATCAGTTGCGTCCATCTTCCGCATTCAGAGCCCTGAACTCGGCCTGCTGCCCGAGCTAGGTTCACGAAACTATTCGTATTGTTCGAGTCATCTTCAGAGGTGCTGCCGATTTTCTGCACTTAACTCGTGCTGTAGGGGGGCCGCAGGGCTGGTTATCACATGAATCGATTCGGAGACATCAGGCGCGTCCGCCTGTTGCATTCAGGTGTCTGAACTCGCTCTGATACTCGAGCTAGATTCGCGAAACTATTTGTATTGTTCGAGGCATCTTGAGAGGTGCTGTCGATTTTCGCGCGTAACGCGGGCTGTAGGAGAGCTACGGAACTCGTGCGCACAGAAAACGATCGAGAAGCATGAGGGGCGTTTGGCTGTTGCATCGAAAGGTCAGAAATCGTTTAGGCTGAAAAACTATTCGTTCTCTGCAATTTTGTTCGACATTATACATGCTCAGGAAGCTCTACGAGTCCCCCGGAGCCATTTTGGCTCAAGGAAGCTCAAGTCGAGTTAGGAAGCTCTACGAGTCCCCCGGCGGGGGACTCCTTGGTGGCCCCCCCCTGCCGCGCCCCTCCCGCCCTCGGCCGCGCCCGTCCATCTCGCTCCACTCGGGCCTCGGCACCCTCGCGATAGCGGCGGCTGCTGGCGCCTGGCGGCTGGCATCTTCTCTGCTTGCGGCTGGCATCTTCTCTGCTTGGTGTATTGTTGGCAGGCCTATGACAGATATCCCGTGGCTAGCTGGCACACTGTATTCCAGTTTTTCTCTTGGGGCCACTTTGTGTTTGTTGTGTTGCAATCGCGGCTGTTATTTCAGAAGACGACTGGGACTTTGAGGGCTGGGACGATATCCCTGAGCATACGACACAGGACGAACGTGCTCTATTATCGGCGTTGGAAGCTTCGAAAGCAGGGCGTATCGCAGATACGATGTCGACAGACCCATCCTCTGCTGGCCATCCACCACAACTTGTGATGCATCATGCTCCATCCTTTGCATCTGCTGCCGCTGCCTGTGCCGATGTCTCTATGAAGCAGATCAGTGAAAGAAACGAGGTGGGGGATGCTTCCAGGTCCTCCAAGATGGCTCGTGCTGGGATAGGTGGTAAGGGCGCTTCGGATGAGAAAGAACCTGTCACTATTGGTCTACTGCGTAATGAGTTTCAGAACTTGGCAGATATGCTCAAATGTACTCTGACGGAACATATGGAGGAGGTGAGGAAGGAGATCCAGCAGGAGGTTGCACCTTTGAAGTCTGACCTTGAACAACTTAGGGAGGAGGTGAAGCAACAGAAGCAGCAGCAGGAGGCGGTGAATGCTCAGGTTCAGAAGCAGTTAGCGACGGTAGGAAATGATGGTGCGGCCAGTGATGCTGCCTCTGTATCTACTCGGGTGAGTCTTGGAGGCAATGCAGGACCCAGGAGCACAACCCCATTTGTTCCTGGATACTTGACGCTCTCGGGCTGGACTTCGGGTGACCCTCGTGATGTCCAGGCGCGTACGAGCAACATCATGTCAGAGGCCAGGGCCACCAGAGTTATCCAGATTCTCTTAGATGAAGTTGGCTCGCAGTTTGAGGTTAATGCGAAGATCTTTGATCGTGAGGCCATTAATAGAGAGTACCAGGGCAAGCCGTTCGGTGTCTTTAGGCTGCGTATTTTCTTCGTTCATGGCACGAGTAAGGAGACTGTCTGGAAGGTCAGGGAGGAGTTATGGAAAGTTATCTCCTCGCGCACGGGTCCCCTTTGGAGAGATGATTCCCTTCTTGCAGCTACTCAGTCGTACATCGGCATTCGTGTGCAGTGTGAGCCTTGGCGTGAGGGACAGGTGAGGGCTGGCAGTAAACTTACAGCTACATACTTTCGTGTGAGGAACCCGCTGAAGAAAAACAATCGTGTCAAAATTCAGTATGGGTCTCCTGTGATGTCTTGGGCTTGGGGCTATCCTGAAACCGGTGGGCAGATCTGTTTGGGAACCTGGGATCCCAGGCATGGTTGGACTCTGAGGCCTGAATCGGTGATTGAGTTCGATGACAAGATCCTTCCTGGGCCCTGGCAGACGCTGCTGAATGGAGATTCCGTGTGACGACGTACCCGCCCGCTGAGGGCGGCCTGTTGGAACATCAGAATGATGAGTGATGCTACTTCCCTATCTGCTCTTCCTTACTTGCGTGAGCTGGGAGTGCAACTTGTCGGGCTCCAGGAGTGCCAGTTTCTCAGACGTGATACGTTGAATGAGGCTGGTTTTCACTATCGCAGCTCAGCTGAAGTGAAGCTTGACAGTGGCTCGATTGAGGGCCAAGCAGGTGTACTATTCTCGTCTACTCTCAACTCCTGTTTCTTGGGACACGCTGCTGGTAGAAGATTTGCGGTCTGTGCCTTCCGTGGGCCAGAAGTGGGCGCATTCATCTATGCTAGCGTGTATCTTCCTCAGCAAGGATTCTTTGGGACAACGTCTGAGGGGTACCAGGCCACGTTCCATCTGTACCAGAACGTTCTTCTTGAATTATCGAGTGCTGTGGTGCGCATGCGTCAAAAGTACAGTATTCATGATGTTGTTGTTTGTGCCGACGCCAATGTTGAAGTGCAGCCTCATGTTGAGATCGATCGACTTCGTATCTCTGGTGGTGGTGTGAACGAGCGTACTGTGAGGGAGGAGAGGCAGAGGGATGTGTTGCAGGGTGCATGTGCGCGTGCCTGGTGTGTTTGTATGGCCCAGCTACGTCTGAAGCTGATCAACACATTCATTGACCGTGAGTTTACCTGGTGTGGTGGAGGTGCTAGGACTAAGCACGTCATTGACTATGTTGCGTGTCCTGTGACTTGGGAGACTCATGTTATGTGTTCTAAGTTGCACGTTATGTATGCGCACCCTCCTGGCTCTCGAGACACTGAATGGAGTGACCACAAGATGATATGTTTTGATCTCCCATGTTTGCTGCGGGGGAAGTCCTGGTAGGACGAAGGCCACTGGCAGTCGATCGTTCGCCTCGTGGTTTGTGCTGGAGGGTAAGGAGGTGAAACAGTGCAGAGAGTTTGATATGGCCGTTACACAGGTTGCTGGGTGGAAGTCTGGTGGGGGTTGCGGCCAAAACAAAAAACGCAAAAATCAGTACTGCACGGAGGAGTCTGAGGGAAGGGTGATCTGGCATACTAGGTGGAGATCCATTTCTCTAGCCGACCTGGAATCACGATTGAAGGAGGGGGCTGTTGCCGACAAACGCTGTTATGGCTTTAAATCGGCTTCGCTCATCCCGAAGTTGACCCAGGAGGAAGCTCAGGTGAAAGAGGCCCACTACAGAGTTCACAAACTCTGGAAATCTGGTCAGATCGATGAGGCTACGTTCAAGGATAGTCGTCGTCGTTGGAATCGTGTTCGAAGGCAGTTCATGAAACGTCTACTTCTTTATCGTTATCGGGATGGGGTCAAGACTAAGACTGTTACTAACTCTATGATGATCGACGGGGAATGGTGTGAAGACCGCAGTAAGTGGAAGGAGGATATGACGAGGGTGGTCAGGGCTAAGTACTCTAAGTCGGAACGTCTTGCTATGAATATGGCGACTCTGGAGCAGCTTCGGGTCCAAGCTGATGAGGCACGTGCGCGCAGCACTCACACTTCTTCTCCTATTACCATGCATGTTCTCTGTCGTGCTCGTTCCAGGCTTCGTGAAGGCAAGGCGGTAGGTGCTGACGGTATCAGTGCACGCATGTTACGTTCTTTGTCCTGGGAAGCACTCCGTGTGGTGCTTGACTGCTTCCAGCGACGCTTCTGGCGAATGGCAGAGGCACCTGAGTCTTGGAAGTTCATCCGTGCATCTATTATGTTGAAGAACGGCAAGGATAAGAGGTTTGATGACAGTCGTACTCTTGCTGTGAATTCTGTCGTTAACACATGGTACATGGGCTGCTTGTGTATTCTACTCAATTCGCATTTGGTGTCTATTGCTCCTGTTGTTGCTCCGTCTCTGTGTTTGTATGGTTTCCAGCAAGGTCGTAAGACACATGAGGTAACGTCGGGATTGAAGGCGATGTGCAGACATGCCAGACTGTGGGGGAAGGAGGAGAATATTGTTGTTGCTTCCCTGGATGTTGCCACTGCATTTGACTCGCTCACTGTCCAAGTTGCTTCTTCTACACTTGAGCGTTTGAGTGTTGATGTGGAGCTTCGGTATGGTCTTATTGAGAACTCTGTTGGTAATGAGGCGGTCTTTCAGTTTGAGGGTGTCTGCACTGATACGCTCCCTTGGACAACGTGTGTGAAGACAGGTTCTAAGGAAGGACCTGATCTGTGGACTGCTCAATCCCTGGTCATGTTTGGTGACATTACGTCTGCTTGGGCGAGAGATGCTGTCGGTGTTGTACTCTCGGGTGAAGCAGGAGGTATTGTTGTGAGTCACTTCATATGGGCGGACAACGTGCTTCTCACGGCTCCTGATCGCCCCACATTGGCTAAAATGATTCTGCAGTTGACGTGGGCTCTCCACGACCACGGCTTTCGTTGGAAGCAGAGCAGT
Source organism: Prorocentrum cordatum (assembly GCA_963575745.1). Lineage (NCBI taxonomy): Eukaryota > Dinophyceae > Prorocentrales > Prorocentraceae > Prorocentrum > Prorocentrum cordatum. Next base: position 477,251 of record CAUYUJ010009502.1, on the reverse strand, counting down.
CTTGAGTTCATGGACGTGGGTACTACCACCGGTGTGACGGAGCCTCTCATGGTGACGTTGTTCCCGCCAGGTATGTCCAGGGGGCCCAATGTGTCTCTCCCCGAGAACATCACTATTCCGCAGGTGGATGAAATTATTGTGCTGGGGACTAAGATTGCGAGGAATTTCAAGGATCATGTTGATGTGCGATACCGTATGGCAAAAGCTATTCGTGCTTTCTGGAATGATCGAGCGTTTTGCACCTCCAGGAGGATTGCTTGGAAGAATAAATTTGCACGATATGAATCTAGAGTGAGATCTAAGTTTCTTTTCGGCTTGGAAGGAGCCACAGTTGACAGTTCTACGATTGCATTTATACACAAGGAGGAGGGGAAGATGTTGAGCAGGATGACGTGGAGAGCGAAGAGGGAGGAGGAGGGGTGGGCTGTATTCATGTCGCGCATGTACAAAAGAGGGAGGCAAGCTTTTTATGAAGCTGGCAGACCTCCACTCGCACAGGTCTTCCTATATCGGCAGTGGAAATGGGCGAAGGATATTGCATTGTCTTGTTTTGGCAGGGACGGAGGAGGCGTGGAGGAGATTTCTGTGGTGGGTGGCTCACAATTGGTGCCGCCTCCCTCGTATGCTCCTGGTGCTCCTGCTGATGATACGACGCCCTCCGAGCCCATGAACCGACGGAAAAGAAAAACGTTGTGCATGAATGAGGCCAAACGTCAGAGGACCCAACTTTCTCAGAACACGGCGAGACTCAGAGACAGGTTCGAGGACCCAACCCGCTATTACAATCAGCCCACGGTGGTGGACACGGGCACTGCTGTCAACGGCTACCTGCAGGCGCGACTGTCCATGTTGCACGGAGGAGGGGAGTGGGAATCCAGGCGGGATGATCTGATACTATCTTTAGGAAGCCAGGCTGGACGTGCTGGGACTCGTGTGAGGACTGGCGGAGCTCCTATCGGCATGCGCCCGTGGAGAACACCTTTTGAGCTTGTGGGAGGGAAGTGCTGGTACCATGTTCTGGAATGGTCAGAGGAGGCCTGGGTCAAGTTTGCTCGTCAAGTTTTTATGCTTCTTCAGGTTCCTGGTGTTTCTGATTTCCTGGTTCTTAAAGATCCTATTCCTTGGAAGCCTATGGAAGAGAGGGAGGAGGAGGTACTTTCGGAGGAGCTTAGCAGGAAGAAGGAGGAGGTGTTGTCCAAACGGTATGCTAAGATATTGGAGGATTACACGGAGTGGGAGTTCCAGGTGGGAAGGATTGCCATTGAACTGAAGGGAGACTCTCAATGCGTTGTGCGGTGGATCCAAGGCTTGTATTTTACTGCCAATGTGCATTATGACAAGATTGTGGGCGGCATTCAGAATAAGTTAGACATTCTAGCTAAGAGATGTGGTGTGCAGGCGGCCTGTCTTGGGAGACATATCTTCAAGTGGGTATACAGAGAGGACAATACTGCTGCGGATGAGTTAACACACAGAGCTAGGCAGGGCATTTGTAGAACACGTTTTAGGCATGATTTCCTATCCCATGTTAAAGCTAACGCTATTCTGATCGACGCCATTCGGGGAAGCTTCGATGGTGGAAGATCCTATCTGGGCGTAGGCTGTGGCTGGCAGATTGATTTTCATTTGTGCTCCTCTTCTGTTGCTGAATATCCTGTCACTCTTCCGAGTGGCGTGTGGGAGCCCAACGTGGCCTCTTCCTCTTTCCTCCTTCCCCCCGCGAGCACTATCACTGCAGCTGAGTTAGAGTCTGCCCGACAACTCCTTTTGGGAGTGGAGGAATGCCTGCATTTGGCAGGATACTAGGCCTCCTTGTGTGGCTATCGCCTGGGCGGTGACCCGACCCTGCTGTGGCGGCACGCAATGCGCAAAAAAACCAAGGTTGACGGTTTACCGCCGGCGTCCAGTTCCGGCGCGGGGTGGAGCTAGTAACTCGTAGAGCTTCAGTTAGGTAGTTGCTGGAAGCTTAAGAGTAATTCCAGCGCGCCGGAGAGCTAGTTGACAAGAAAAATCTCGACGGACCTTTTGCTGACTTTTGGTCGGTTAAAAATTTTGTTCTCGAAATTCAACAATTCGTTGGAGTTGTATTTTTTCTGACCATATTCGATCTTATTCCCGCTCGCCATCTCAATCTCAGCTCGATCGGGTAAATATTTCTGCAACAAAGCATCGCGGCGGGATCGGCTGTTTCGAGTCATCTTGATACGCGTTATCGGTATTTTCTACTTAACTCGAGCTATAGGGCAGCTACAGAGCTCATTATCACAGAAATCGATTGCAAATCATTAGGCGCGTTCGTCTGTTCCATCTAGAGGTCTGAAATCGGTCTGCTGCCCGAGCTAGGTTCGCGAAACTATTTGTGTTGTTGGAGTCATCTTGAGAGGTGCTCACAGTTTTCTGCACTTAGCTCGGGCTGTACGGGGGCTACAGGGCTCCTTCTCACAGGAATCGACTCGGAGACATCAGGCGCGTCCGCCTGCGAAATCCAGAGCTGGGAACTCGGTGTGCGGCCCGAGCTAGGTTCGCGAATTCGTATTCGTCGTGTCATCTTGAGAGGTGCTGTCGGTTTTCTGCACTTAGCTCGAGCTGTATTGTGGCTGCAGGGCTGGTAATCACTGAAATCGATTCGGAGACATCGGTCGCGTCCACCTGTCGCATGCATAGCCCGGAACTCGGCCTGCTGCCGGAGCTAGGTCCGCGAAGCTGTTCGTATTGTTCGAGTCATCTTCAGAGGTGCTGTCGATTCTCTGCACTTAACTCGGGCTGTAAGGGAGCTGCAGGGCTGGTAATCACAGGAATCGATTCGGAGACATCAAAATGTCTGATATTCGAGCTAGTATCGCGAAACTAGTTGTATTATTCGAGTTGTATTATTCGATTTTCCGCACGTAACTCGGGCTGTAGGAGAGCTACGGATCTCGTGCGCACAGAAAACGATCCAGAAGCATGAGGGGCGTTTGGCTGTTGCATCGAGAGGTCTGAAATCGTTTAGGCTGAAAAAATATTTGTTCTCTGCATTTTTTGAGACATTATATATGCCCAGGAAGCTCTACGAGTCCCCCGGCGGTAACGAAGGTTGACGGTTTACCGCCGGCGCCCAGTTGGTCGACCCGGCCAGAAAGGACAAAGTGGTAACTTTTGGGTGGTTTTGCAATTTTTTGAAATATATTTGAAATTCATTTTGAGAAAGCAGATTTTTCGCACCTGTAAACGACTATGAGGGTCTCTCTGTCTTAGTATGAGCTCTGTAGGCGCACTTTTACTATCAAAACACTTGGCGGAACCATCCTCATGTCGACACGAAAAAATCAATTCCTCTCTTTTTCGAGAAATGCTTCCAGAAGCTCTCTCTTTCGACTCCGAGCACTCTTACGCGTGAAATGAGCTCTACGAGGTTCCCGGCGGTGATCAGGTTGACGGTTCACCGCCGGCGCCAGTACCTCGTAGAGCTCTTCGGCAACGCTGAGCTAGAGGAATTCCGGCGCGGGGTGGAGCTAGTTGGCCCACCCGGCCGAGGCGGACAATGTGGCAACTTTTGGGTGGTTTTGCAATTATTTAAAAGATATTTGACAATTCATTTTGAGAAAGCAGATTTTTCGCACCTGTAGTGGGTTGAGACGCGTCTGCCAGTAAAATTTTCAAGTCCGTAGGTGCAGTATTTCTATCAAAACACTTGGAGGAACCGACGTCGGATAAAAACAGAAAAACATACCTCGTAGAGCTCTTCGTCATCGATGAGCTAGAGGATTCGGGCGCGGGGTGGAGCTAGTTGGCCGACCCGGCCAGAAAGGACAATGTGATAACTTTTGGGTAGTTTTGCGATTTTTTGAAATATATTTGACAATTCATTTTGAGAAAGCAGATTTTTCGCACCTGTAAACGACTATGAGGGTCTCTCTGTCTTAGTATGAGCTCTGTAGGCGCTCTTTTACTATCGAAACACTTGGAGGAACCATCTTCATGTTGACACGAAAAAAACCAATTTTTCTTTTTTTCAAGAAATGCTTCCAGAAGCTCTCTCTTTCGACTCCGAGCACTCTTACGCGCGAATTGAGCTCTACGAGGTTCCTGGCGGTGACCAGGTTGACGGTTCACCGCCGGCGCCAGTGATTTTTTGATTTTTTCGTTTCTCACTCCAGGAGCTTACTCCCTGTGTTCTGAGGAGCTCGGTGTGAGAAAAGAGCTCTACGAGGGTTCCGGCGGTGACCTGGTTGACGGTTTACCGCCGGCGCCCAGTTTGACGTCTGAATGCGACAGGCGGACGCGTCTGATGTCTGCAAATCGAATCCTGTCATTACCAGCCCTGCAGCCCCCTAGAGCCCGAGTTAAGTGCGGGAAATCGACAGCATCTCTTAGGATGACTCGACTAATACAATCGTATCGCATACCTAATTCGAGCAGCAGACCGATTTTCGAGCTCTGGATACGACAGGCGGACGCGCCTGATGTCTCCAAATCGATCTCTGTGACCACCAGCACTGAAGCCCCCCTCAGCGCGAGTTCAGTGAGAAAAAAAGAGCACTTAACTCGTAGAGCTTCCCTTAGCAAGCTATTGCTGGAAGCTTAAGAGTAATTCCGGAGCGCTGGAGAGCTAGTTGGCAAGAAAAATCTCGACGGACCTTTTGGTGACTTTTGGTCGGTTGAAAAATTTGTTCTCGAAATTCAACAATTATTTTGAGCTCTAGTATTTTTTCCCGTGATATTCGATCTTATTCCCGCTCGCCATCTTGATCTCAGCTCGATCGGGTATCTTTTACTGCCAAAAAGCGTCCCGGCGGGAACGGCCGTTTCGAGTCATCTTGTCACGCGTTCTCGGTATTTTGTACTTAACTCGAGCTGTAGGGCAGCCACAGAGCTAGTAAGCACACATATCGCATTCAGAATTATCAGGCGCGTTCGCCTGTGAGGTCTGAACTCGGTCTGCTAGCCGAGCTAGGTCCGCAAACCTATTCGTATTATTCGAGTCATCTTGGCAGACGCTCTCGGTTTTCTGTACTTAACTCGAGCTGTAGGGCAGCTACAGGACTCATTGTCACAGACATCGATAGGGAATCATCAGTCGCGTTTGTCCATTGAACCAAGAGCTCTCAACTCGGCCTGCTGTCCGAGCTAGGTTCGCGAAACTATTCGTATTGTGCGTATTATCTTGAGAAATACTCTTAATTTTCTGCACTGAACTCGTGCTGGGGGAGGGCTACAGTGCTGCGGTTCACAGATATCGGTTTCGACACCTCAGGCGCGTCTGTCGGTCGATTCCAGATCTCCGAACTCGGTCTGCTGCTCGAACTAGGTTCGCGAAACTATTCTAGTATTCGAGTCGATACTGTGGGTTTCCTGCACAGAAACTCGGGCTGTAGGGGGGCTGCAGGGCCGGGATTAACATACGTGTTTGGAGACATCAGACGCGTCCGCCTGTCGCATTCAGAGGTCTGAACTCGGTTTGATACTCGACATGGGTTGCGAAACTGTTTGTTTTTTTTTTTAGAGTCATCTTGAGAGGTCTGAAATCGCTTCGGTTGAAACACTAGTCGTTCTTTGAGTTTTCTTCCGCGCTATATACTGTCAGGAAGCTCTACGAGTCCCCCGGCGGTAAGAAAGGTTGACGGTTTACCGCCGGCGCCCAGTCTCAAGATGACTCGATCAATACAAATATTTTCGCGATTCTAGATCGGGCAGCAGACCGAGTTCAGAGCTCTGGATTCGACAGACAAACGCAACAGATGGTTCTGGATCGGTTTCTGTAAATATCAGGTCTGTAGCTCGAGTTAAGTACAGAAAATCGAGAGCGTCTGCTACGATGTCTCGAATAATACGAATATGTTTGCGGACCTAGCTCGGCTAACAGTCCGAGTTCAGACCTCTGGATTCAACAGGCGAACGCGCGTACTCATTCTACATCGATTAGCTGTGCTTACCAGCTCTGTAGTTGTCTTATAGCTCGAGTTATGTCTAAAAAAACGTCATCGCGTGTCAAGATGACCCGAAACGGCCGATCCCGCCAGAGTGTTTTTTTGGCAGTAAAGGGCTCCCGATCGAGCGAGATCAAGATGGCGAGCGGGAAGAAGATCAGATATCACGGGAAAAATACTAGATCTGAAACGAATTGTTGAATTTCGAGAACAAAATTTTGAACTGACCCAAAGTCAGCAAAAGTTCCGTCGAGATTTTTCTTGCCAACTAGCTCTCCAGCGCGCCAGAACTGGCGCCAGCGGTGAACCGTCAACCTGGTCACCGCCGGCAACCTCGTAGAGCTCATTTCACGCGTAAGAGTTCTCGGAGTCGAAAGAGAGAACTTCTGGAAACGTTTCTCGAAAAAAAAGAAATTGTTTTTTTTCGTCTCGACATGAAGATCTTTGTCCTTTCTGGCCGAGTCGACCAACTAGCTCCACCCCGCGCCGGAATTCCTCTAGCTCTTCGGCATCAGCTCATCGATGCGGAAGAGCTCTACGAGGTACGGAAGTGCCTATACTGACTCAGTTTCTGTGCGTACCAGCTTTGTAGCTCCTCTGAATCTTGGGTTGAGTACAGGAAACCGGCATTACTACAGAAGATGACTTTTACGGACATAGCTCGAGTAGCAGATCGAGTTCAGGCCTTTGGATGCAACAGGCGAACGCACCTGATCATTCTCAATCGGTTTCTGTAACTATCAGCTACGTGGCTCTCGAAATCGCGAGTTAAGTACAGAAAACCGTGAACGCGTGTCAAGATGTCAAGATGACTCGGAACGCAGTTGGTTCCAGCAAGTCTTTCGATAGTAATATTGCAGCTACGGACCTGAGAATTTAATTAACTGGCAGGCGCGGCATAACCCACAACACGAGAGAGAAATACCGGTTCTTAAAATGAATTGTCAAATATATTCCGAAGGTATCATATTGTCTCTTTTGGTCGCGTCGGCCAACTAGCTCCAACCCGCGCCGGAATTTCTCTAGCTTATCAATGCCGAAGAGCTCTGCGAGGTATTTTTGGACTGCCAACGTGGAGTCGGTCCCTGGCTTCGCTCGGGGGATTTTTTTACGGAATGAACTAAGAAATTATGAGATATTTTCTGTAACGTCAAGCTTCTCTCTGCGCAAATACCAGCCCAAACGAATTGTTAGAACTGCAAAATCGGCTGACTGGGAACCGGCAGTAAACCGTCAACCAGGTTACCGCCGGGACCCTCGTAGAGCTCTTTTCTCACACCGCGCTCCTTAGAACACAGGGGGTAAGCTCCTGGAGTGAGAAACGAAAAAATCGAAAAATCACGTTTTTCTGTTTTTATCGAGCGTCGGTTCCCCCAAGTGTTTTGATAGAAATACTGCACCTACAGACCTGGAAATTTTACTGGCAGACGCGTCTCAACCCACTACAGGTGCAAAAAATCTGCTTTCTCAAAATAAATTGTCAAATATCTTTCAAATATTCGCAAAACCACTTAAAAGTTGCCACATTGTCCGCCTCAGCCGGGTCGGCCAACTGGGCGCCGGCGGTAAACCGTCAACCTTTCTTACCGCCGGGGGACTCGTAGAGCTTCCTGACTATATATAATGTAGAAAATAAATTGCAGAGAACGAATAGTTTTCCAGCCCAAGCGATTTCAGACCTCTCGATGCAACAGCCAAACGCCCCCTGATGCTTCTGGATTTTCTTCACGAGCTCTGTAGCTCTGCTACAGCTCGAGTTACCTGCGCTAAACAACTTGCACTTGTAACTCGTAGACGAAGAGTTTCGTGAACCCAGCTCGGGTAACAGACCGAGTTCTCGATTCAACAGACAAACGCGACTGATCATTTTAAGTTGATTTCAGCAAGTATCTGTCCTATAGCTGAGTCAAGTGCAAAAAACCGACAACGTCTGTCGAGATGATTCGAAACTGAGGCACTTTGGCGATCGAGCTAAAATCAAGACGCGAGCGGGAATCAGATCGATTATCACGGGTAAACATACAGAGATCGAATGGATGGTTGAATTTCGAGTAAAATTTTCAACCAACCAAAAGTCACCAAAAGGTCTGTCGAGATTTTCATTCCTAATTAGCTTTCCAACGCGCCGGAATACTCTTAAGCTTCCAGCAGCTGGGCGCCGGCGGTAAGCCGTGAATCTTTCTTACCGCCGGGGAACTCGTAGAGCTTCCTGAAAATGTATCATGACGCCGGCGGTTAACCGTCAACCTGGTCACCGCCGGGAACCTCGTAGAGCTCCTTGCACACGTAAGAAAGCTCAGGATGGGAGCGGAGGAGTTTCTGGGAGCTTTTAGAGAATTATCCTGGCGAAGGACCCAACCATATGCAGTTGTGAGTATCGCAATTGTGAGTATCTTCTTCGGTGGCGCTCCCTATGGGGCCACGAACCGCATGAGGGGTGTGCCGAAATGTGGCGGGGTACACAACGCAAAGGAATACGATAGATCTGATTACGAGAGAAAGAACGCGGGTGAGTCAGAGCGCGAGGGAATCTGAGTATGAATGGGTCTGCGCGCGAGTGAATATATTTGCATGAATGCGATCATGGAACCGCCTAGTGTAAGTGTCGAGCATGCCTGTCCGAACACACGTGACACTGGGCGTGGCCGCCGCAGGCAGCTTCCGCGGGAACCCCGACGGCAGCGTCCGCACGTCGCGACGCCCATGTCGGCACGCCTCTTGCGAGGATCGCGCCCGCTTTCGGCTCTTCTTTTCCTTCCTCTTTGCCCGCGCACTCCAAAATCCAAGGCTGCGGGCGCAGCGCAGCGCGGAGTCCCCGCGACGCGCGCTGGTCGCCCCGGGCGGGGTCCCAGCGACGCGCGCGGGTCGTCCGCTGCGCGAAGCAGAGAGAGCTGACTAGCTAACTGGCTGGCTGATAGCGGGCAAGTCTCTGACCGCTGGGCAGAGCGACGACGGGCGAACGAGGCGCCGGGCCCCCCGCAGCACGGAGTTCCCGCGACGCGCGCTGGTCGCCCCGAGAGGGTCCCAGCGACGCGCGCGGGTCGTCCGCGGCGCGAGGCCAAACAATTAGTCGGGCAGTCGAGAGAAGGCGCGGCTCGGGGGAGACGCTCCTCAGGTCAGGCCTCGCGGATGAACTCGGTGAAGCCGAGCTCCCTGGCGAGGGCCGTCGCTTCCCTCCTGCGCCGCTTCGTGCGCGCCGCAAACTGCTCCAGCTGCTTCCGCAAGCCCTGCGGCGGCCCTGCCAGGAAGAACTCGATGCGCGGCGCCCGCATGAGCAGGAGGTCCTCGTGGCGCGTGGCGCGCGAGAGCAGCGCGTAGAGCTCCAGCCACCAGTCGTCGTCCTCCTTCTTGCCGTTCCCTACCTCGTGGCGGCCGCAATCAGGATCACGCCTGGGCGACGTCGACCGAGGGGGCAGCGCGCCGGGCAGCCGACGGCCCAGGGCGAGAGTCCACAGGACCGAGAGATGGTCTGGCCGCGGACTGCTCGCGCCCCGGAGGTCAGGCCGCCCCCGGAGCGCCGTTCCCCCGCCCCGTCGCCTTCGCGCATGGTGCGCCCCTGGCACGCCACCGTGGTGATGACCCTGCCGTGCGAGAAATGCGGGGGGTGTGCCGAAATGGGTGGGGGTGACGCATGCGGGCGGCGGCGCTGAGGCCTTCGGTGGAGCTCCCTATGGAGCCACGAAACGTGTGAGGGGTGTGCCGAAATGGGTGTGGGGGACGCATGCGGCCGCGGGCACTGGGGCCTTCGGTGGAGCTCCCTATGGAGCCACGAAACGTGTGAGGGGTGTGCCGAAATGGGTGTGGGGGACGCATGCGGCCGCGGGCACTGGGGCCTTCGGTGGAGCTCCCTATGGAGCCACGAAACGTGTGAGGGGTGTGCCGAAATGGGTGTGGGGGACGCATGCGGCCGCGGGCACTGGGGCCTTCGGTGGAGCTCCCTATGGAGCCACGAAACGTGTGAGGGGTGTGCCGAAATGGGTGTGGGGGACGCATGCGGCCGCGGGCACTGGGGCCTTCGGTGGAGCTCCCTATGGAGCCACGAAACGTGTGAGGGGTGTGCCGAAATGGGTGTGGGGGACGCATGCGGCCGCGGGCACTGGGGCCTTCGGTGGAGCTCCCTATGGAGCCACGAAACGTGTGAGGGGTGTGCCGAAATGGGTGTGGGGGACGCATGCGGCCGCCTTATAGATTACCCAAGGAAGGGCTACCCTAGGCCTACTCCTAGGACCTACCCCTAGGGCTACCCTAGGCCTACCCCTAGGGCCTACCCCTAGGGCTACCCTAGGCCTACCCCTAGGGCCTACCCCTAGGGCTACCCTAGGCCTACCCCTAGGGTCTATCCCTAGGGCTACCCTAGGGCTACCCCTAGGGCCCCTAGGGCCTACCCCTAGGGCTACCCTAGGGCTACCCCTAGGGCCTACCCCTAGGGCTACCCTAGGCCTACCCCTAGGGCCTACCCCTAGGGCTACCCTAGGCCTACCCCTAGGGCCTACCCCTAGGGCTACCCTAGGGCTACCCCTAGGCCCCTAGGGCCTACCCCTAGGGCTACCCTAGGGCTACCCCTAGGGCCTACCCCTAGGGCCCGCCTTTGCAGGAGAGAAGCACGAGGCAGACGGGGGAGGAGTACCGAGGAGAGGAGGAGGAGGAGGAGGAGGAGGAGGAAGGAGGGGGGAGGAGGAGAGGAGAGGAGGAGGGACAGGGAGAGGGAGGGGCGGAGAGGAGCCAGGAGAGGGACGGAGAGAGGAGGAGGAGGAGGAGGAGGGGGACGAGGAGGAGAGGAGGACGAGGAGGAGGAGAGGAGGAGGTGACAGCCCCCGCCGCGCCGCCCTGGGGCCAGACGGGCGAGGGGGGGTCCAGAGGTCGGAGTCTGCGAGGGAGGGTCCCACAGGGGGGTCTGGCGAGGAGGGGTCCCAGAGGGGGGCTTCCAGAGGGGGGTCAGCGAGGGAGGGTTCCCAGAGGGGGGCAGCGAGGGGGGGCCCAGAGGGGGGGGTCCAGAGGGGGGCGTCCGCGAGGGGGGGTCAGCGAGGGGGGGTCTGCGAGGGGGGGTCTGCGAGGGGGGGTCAGCGAGGGGGGGTCAGCGAGGGGGGGTCTGCGAGGGGGGGTCCCAGAGGGGGGGTCAGCGAGGGGGGTCTCCCAGAGGGGGGGTCAGCGAGGGGGGGTCAGCGAGGGGGGTCAGCGAGGGGGTCAGCGAGGGGGGGTCTGCGAGGGGGGGTCAGCGAGGGGGGGTCTGTGAGGGGGGTCCCAGAGGGGGGGTCAGCGAGGGGGGGTCCCAGAGGGGGGGTCTGCGAGGGGGGGTCTGCGAGGGGGGGTCAGCGATGGGGGGGTCAGCGAGGGGGGGTCCCAGAGGGGGGGTCTGTGAGGGGGGGTCTGCGAGGGGGGGTCAGCGAGGGGGGGTCCCAGAGGGGGGGTCTGCGAGGGGGGGTCTGCGGCGCCGGGGCCGCGGTCGCCGGGGGGCGGCGCGGGCGCCCTGCCCTCGGAAGGGGGAGCGGGGGGGGGGGAAGCAGGGGATCGAGGGAGTAGCGAGGGAGGAGGAGGAGGTGGAGGAGGAGGAGGAGGAGGAGGGGGAGGAGGAGGAGGAGGATGAGGAGGAGGAGGAGGTGGCGGCGGAGGCGGAGGAGGCGGCGGGAGCGTCGTCGTCGTCGTCGTCGTCGTCGTCGTCATCGTCGCCCTCCGCCTCCCCCTCCTGCTCCTCCTCCCCCTTCTCCTCCTCTTCCACTCCCACTCCGCCACAAAGGGCATCAATATGTAATCCGCCAGCAAAGCAAGCAATGCCTTTAATGTCCCGCCCGCCCGCCCGACCAAAAGAATCAGCTTGTAATCCGCCACAATAGTAATCAACTTGTAACCCGCTGCCACATGGAATCACTTTGTAATCCGCCACCAAAGCAACCAATGCTTTTAATGTCCCGCCCGCCCGCCCGACCAAAGGAATCAGTTTGTAATCCGCAATAAAAGAGAATCCATTCGTAATTCGCCACACAAGCAATCATTGCCTTTAATGTCCCGCCCGCCCGCCCGACAAAAGGAATCAATGTGTAATCTGCCACGCTAAGAATCAGTGTGCCACCCGCCACACATGCAATCAATGTTTCTAGTGTCCCGCCCGCCCGCCCGACAAGAATAATCAGTTGATAATCCACCACACAGGGAATCACTCTATGTAATCCGCCACCAAGGCAACCAATGCTATTAATGTCCCGCCCGCCCGCCCGACCAAAGGAATCATATTGTAATCCGCAATAAAGGTTTACCCCTAGGGCCTACCCCTAGGGCTACCCTGGGGCTACCCCTGGGGCCCACCCCTAGGGCTACCCTAGGGCTACCCCTTGGGAAGCCTAGGGCCTTGGGTAGGGCCTACCCTTGGGAAGCCTAGGGCCTTGGGTAGGGCCTACCCTTGGGAAGCCTAGGGCCTTGGGTAGGGCCTACCCTTGGGAAGCCTAGGGCCTTGGGTAGGGCCTACCCTTGGGAAGCCTAGGGCCTTGGGTAGGGCCTAGGGTAGCCAAGCCCCCCAGTGATCCCTAAGCGCCCCGCGTGCCGCGGGCACTGGGCCTTCGGTGGAGCTCCTATGAGCCCGAAGGTGTGAGGGGTGTGCCGAAATGGGTGTGGGGGACGCATGCGGCGCGGGCACTGGGGCCTTCGGTGGAGCTCCTATGGAGCACGAAACGTGTGAGGGGTGTGCCGAAATGGGTGTGGGTGACGCATGCGGCCGCGGGCACAGGGGCCTTCGGTGGAGCTCCCTATGGAGCCACGAAACGTGTGAGGGGTGTGCCGAAATGGGTGTGGGTGACGCATGCGGGCGCGGGCACTGGGGCTTCGGTGGAGCCCCCTATGGAGCCACGAAACGTGTGAGGGGTGTGCCGAAATGGGTGTGGGGGACGCATGCGGCCGCGGGCACTGGGGCCTTCGGTGGAGCTCCCTATGGAGCCACGAAACGTGTGAGGGGTGTGCCGAAATGGGTGTGGGGGACGCATGCGGCCGCGGGCACTGGGGCCTTCGGTGGAGCTCCCTATGGAGCCACGAAACGTGTGAGGGGTGTGCCGAAATGGGTGTGGGGGACGCATGCGGCCGCGGGCACTGGGGCCTTCGGTGGAGCTCCCTATGGAGCCACGAAACGTGTGAGGGGTGTGCCGAAATGGGTGTGGGGGACGCATGCGGCCGCGGGGGGGCAGCGGGAGGAAGGAGAACGCGGGGCACCGTCTCTTCAAAACGAGGACCCAGCACCACAGGATGGTTGGGAAAAACGTAACATTGAAATTTATGGAGTCAACATAAAGTCGGTTCCCGGAAGTCAACTAATACTAAAACTGACTCTAGAGAGCTGAGCTCCTGAGGGAGCAAAGTTTACATGCCAATGCTCGGCGTAAAAATTTGCTTTCTCAAAATAAATGGTCAAATATCTTTCAAGTATTCGCAAAACCACCCAAAAGATGTCACTTTGTCCTTTCTGGTCGGGTCGACCAACTAGCTCCATCCCGCGCCGGAATTCCTCTAGCTCATCGATGACGAAGAGCTCTACGAGGTATGTTGAAAAAAAAATGCAGAGAACGAATAGTTTTTCAGCCCAAGCGATTGGAGGCCTCTCGATGCAACAGCCGAACGACTTTTTGAGGAGAGCTCTACGAGTTACTAGCTCAGGAAAATTCGAGTCTTGTGAGGTGCCAGTTTTCTGTACCTTACTCGGGCTGTAGGAGACTACAGGGCTGATAATGACTGGGATGGATTTGGATACATCATGCGCGTCCGGCTGTCAGAGCTCGGACTGGGTCTGCTGCCCGAGCTAGGTCTGCGAAATTATTTGTATGTTTCGAGTCATCTTAAGAGGTGCTATCGTTTTCTGCACTTAACTCGCGCTCTTTGGGGCGCTGAAAAGGCTGGTACTCTCAGGAGTCGATTCGGAGACATCAGGCGCGTCCGCCTGTTGCATTGAGAGGTGTGAAGTCGGTCTGAGACTCGAGCTCGGTTCGCGAAACTATTCGTGTTCGAGTGTTTTTGAGAGATGCTGTCTATTTGCGCACGTAACTCGGTCTGCAGGAGAGCTACAGAGCTCGTGCAGAGAACGATCCAGAAGCATCAGGGCCGTTTGGCCGTTGCATCGAGCAGTGTGAAATCGCCCGGGCTGAAAAACTATTTGTTCTCTGATTTTTTCGACATTATATGGTCAGGAAGCTCTACGAGTCTCGCTGGTAAGGAAGGTTGCCCGTTTACCGCCGGCGTCCAGTAAGAGAGCTCTCGATCGGAGTAGAGTAATAACATGGAGATTCTCTTAAAATCCAGCAATAGCTCGTATCGTTATGGATGAGCCAGAGGAATTCCGTCGTGGGGTGGAGCTAGTTGGTCCACCCGGCCAGAAAAGAAGATGTGGTAACTTTGGATCGGTTTTCGGAAGATTTGAAAGATATTTGATAATTCATTTTCAGAAAGCAGATTTTTCGCACTGTAGTGGGTTATGCCGCGTTCGCCAGCGAAAGCTTCAGGCCCATATATGCAGTATTACTATCAAAACACTTAGAGGAACCGACATTTGATAAAAAACAGGACAACGTAATTTTGAGTTTTTTGCATCTCGCCCCAGAAGCTTTCTTTATGTGTTCCGAGGATCGCTGTGCAAGACAAGAGCTCTACGAGGTTCCCGGTGGTTGCCAGGTTGATGATTTACCGGCGGTTCCCAGTTGGAAGGCAATCATCTGGGGCGCTAGTGGAAAGTATCTAGACGCCTGCAATCAGTCTGCTATTAGCGCTCGGGTCGAAAAACTATTCGTTGTCTGCTAATTCTTTGGATATGATTACGAGTACGAGTCTCCCGGCGGTAACCAAGGTGAACGGTTTACCGCCGTCGCTCAGAACTTATCTCGTAGAGCTCTTCGGCAAGATGAGCTAAGAGCCATTCGGGCGCAGGATAGAGGTAGTAACTCGTAGAGCTTCCCTCAGCTAGTTGCTGGAAGCTTAAGAGTAATTCCGGCGCGCTGGAGAGCTAGCTGGCAAGAAAAATCTCGGACTTTTTGCTGACTTTCGCTCGGTTGAAAATTATGTTTTCGAAATTCAATTCGTTGGAGCTTGGTTTTTTTTTGATCATATTCGATCTTATTTCCGCTCGCCGTCTTACTCTTAGCTCGATCGGGTACCTATTACTGCGAAAAAGCGTCGCGGCGGGATCGGCCGTTTCGAGTCATCTTGACACGCGTTGGCGGTTTTCTGTATTTAACTGGAGCTTTCTAGAAAAGCAACAGAGCTGATGCACACAGAAACCGATGCAGAATAATCAGGTGCGTTCATCTAAAGCATCTAGAGGTCTGAATTCAGTCTGCTACCCGAGCTAGATCCGCGAAGCTGTTCGTATTCTACGAATTTTGTTGTCATGTGCTGTCGGTTTTCTGTACTTAATCTAACTGCAGGACAGCTACAGAGCTGGTACGCCCACGTAATCGATTCAGAATCATCAGGCGCGTTTGTCTGAAGCATCTAGATGTATGAACTCGGTCTACTACTCCAGCTAGGTCGAAACTATTCGTACTCTACGAATTTTCTTAACAGGTGTTCTCGGTTTTCTGTACTTGACTCGAGCTGCAGCAGAGGTAGATAGCTGGTACGCCCACGTCATCGATTCAGAATCAGGCGCGTTCGACTGAAGCATCTAGAGGTCTGAACTCCGTCTACTACTCGAGCTAGGTCCGCGAAACTATTTGTATTCTACGAATTTTGTTGACATGTGCTGTCGGTTTTCTGTACTTAAATCTAACTGTAGGACAGCTACAGAGCTGGTACGCCCACGTAATCGATTCAGAATCATCAGGCGCGTTTGTCTGAAGCATCTAGATGTATGAACTCGGTCTACTACTCCAGCTAGGTCTGCGAAACTATTCGTACTCTACGAATTTTCTTAACAGGTGTTCTCGGTTTTCTGTACTTAACTCGAGCTGCAGGAGAGGTAGATAGCTGGTACGCCCACGTCATCGATTCAAGAATCATCAGGCGCGTTCGTCTGAAGCATCTAGAGGTCCGAACTCGCTCTGCTACTCGAGCTAGGTCCGCGAAACTATCACACCGTTTTTTTGAGATGATGGTGTGTTTCTTGACGGCACTCGAGCTGCATCCAAGCTCCAGAGCTCTTTGGCGCAGGTATCGGGAGGGAATTATCAGACGCGCTAGTCTGAAGTATCTAGACGCTTGGGTTCGGTCTGTTCTCAGCACAGAAGCCGAACAACTATTCATATTATGTTTTTTTTTTTTTCCGGTGATGGAATTGTTTTTTCTGGCTAACTTGAGCTGCAGATGCGCTCCAGAGCTCTGAGGCACAGCAGTCGGAAGACAATCATCAGGCGCGCTATTTGATAGTATCTAGGCGCCTGGAATCTATCTTCTATCAGCGCTCGGGCTGAACAACTGGCGCCGGCGGTGAACCGTCAACCTGGTCACCACCGGGAACCTCGTAGAGCTCCTTGGACGAGTTTGAGAGCTCAGGATCGACTCAGAATAATAAAATGAAGATTTTCTGAAAATCGTCATTCTTCGATTTTTCGATATTCATGATAGCTCCGTTCCGGGAAGTCAACTCATAATAGAATGCATCGGGGAAGCTGAGCTGCTCTCAGAATGAAGTTTATATGCGTGTGCTTAGCGCCAAAATCTGCTGTCTCGAAATGAATGGTCAAATATCTTTTAAATCTTAGCAAAATCGACCCAAAGTCACCACTTTGTCCGCCCGGGCCGGGTCGACCAACTAGCTTCACCCCGCGCCAGACTTCCTCTAGTTCATCGATGTCGAAGAGCTCTACGAGGTACTATTCGTACTCTGCTATTTTCTTGGAGATGGTATTGGTTTTCTTGGTATAACTCGCGCTGCAAATGAGCAGAGCTGTTCAGCACAGCAATCGGAAGGGAATCATCAGAGGCGCTAGTTGAATGTATCTAGAAGGCTGCAATCAGTCTGCTATTAGCGCTCGGGCTGAACAACTATTCGTACTCTGCTAATTCTTTGGAGATGGTATATGGCAAGGAAGCTCCTACGAGTCCCCCGGCGGTAACCAACGTTGATGGTTTACCGCCGGCGCCCAGTTGGCAGACCCGACCTAAACAGACCATGTGATGGCTTGGGGTCGGTTTTGCTAAGATTTGAAAGATATTTGATAATTCATTTTGAGAAACCAGAATTTTCTCACCTGTATTATGCCGCGTCTCTCAGTGCAATTCTCAGGGCCGTAGCTGCAATATTTCTATCAAAAGACTTGCAGGAACCCTCTTTCGGGAACAAACTGAAAACCGCAATTTTTCGCGTTCCTCAGCTCATCCCTGTGAAAGGTTCTTTCATGTTTTCCGAGCAGCGCCGCGCGAGAAGAGCGTTCTACGAGGCTCCCGGCGGTAATTTGGTTGACTGTTTACCGCCGGATCTTTGTTATTTGTTCGAGTACCTCTTTACCTCGTAGAGCTCTTCGGCAAGATGAGCTGAGAAGAATTCGGTCGGGCGCAGGGTGAAGCTAGTTGGCAGACCCGACCTGAAGAGACAATGCGATGACTTGGGGTCGGTTTTGCTAAGATTTGAAAGATATGTGACAATTTATTTTGAGACCACATTTTCCTCACCTGTAGTGGGTTATGCCGCGTCTGCCAGTGCGATTCTCAGGACCGTAGCTGCAATATCATTATCAAAACACTTCCAGGAACCGACTTTGGAACAACAAAAAACTAAAAATCGTAATTTTCCAAGCTTCTCAGATCACCTTGAGAAAGCTTCTTCCATGTGTTCCGAGCAGCGCCGCGCGATTACAGAGCTCTACGAGGCTGCCGGCGGTAACCTGGTTGGGTGCCGTCGGGGACTCCTTGGGGGCCCCCCCCGCCGCGCCCCACCCGCCCTCGGCCGCCCGTCCTTCTCTCTCCTCTCGGGCCTCGGCACCCTCGCGATGGCGGCTTGAGCACCTCTTGTCTCTGCAGTGGGTGGAGTCAGATTGTTGTATTGGAGTGCCCCTTGCTGTGTGGTGCCGTGACAACGCAATTTTGTACCTCGTCGCCCTCTACTTTGTACGCCACATCTTATCCTGTTCCTTCTTTCCCATCCTCGTCGTGGCGGCGGAGAGCGAGAAGGCTGAAACTCGCCATGTTTCGACAAGCCCTCTTTGACATCCATACTCTGCAGTGCGTTCCAGTGGTGATGCAGTCTCCAGAGGTGGTGCAGTCTCCAGCCGTGGTGCAGTCTCCGGAGATCTGTTTGCTAGAGGCTCTGGGTGTGGTGCCGGACTCATCCGACGGAGTCGCTAAACCCGCTGGGCCAACTGATCGTGGAGAAGCTTTCTCGTTTCATTCGGTTGCGTATTCTCCAGATGTGGTGCAGTCTTCAGATGGTGGGCTGCAGTCGAGACTGGTCTCTGTTTCTTTTGATCCTGGTGTCCAGAATGAGGAGTTGCAGGACGAGGAGTTGCAGGATGAGGATTTGCAGAGTGAGGAGGTGCTGAATGAGAAGTTGCATTATTCTCAGCATATCGTTTTCGTGGATGCAAGCTCTGAAGTTTGCCACGCTCCATTTCCTGACACTCTGTCGGCTTTTGTTGACCCAGGTGTTCGGAAAGAGGAGTTGCATGATGAGGAGTTGCAGGATGTGGGGTTGCAGAATGAGGAGTTGCTGAATGAGCAGTTGCATTATTCTCATCATACATATTATACGGCCTCACGCCCTGAAGTTTGCCACAGTTCAGCTTCTGACGGAGACTCAGCTTGCCATGGAAAGGATTGGCAGGGGGATCTTAGGGATTTCAAGGACGAGGAGGAGGATAATGTTCATGTTGATTCCGTGGAGAGTTCTATGGCAGTTGCTGCTGAAGAAGCGTCGCTGGCTTCTCAATCAAATGATGCTGTACTGCACTCAGCTCCTTTGGATTATTCTCTGCACTCATCTCCTTTGGATTATTCTCTGCACTGAGTTCCTTTGGATTATTCTCGAGCGCAAAAGGAAGGTGGAGGCCCCGAGGCGCTCCCGTTGGCATCCTCGAAAACCCACGGAGAGTGCGAAGTCGACCAGCGTAAAGATAACTGTGCTTCTTCTTCCCAGCTCTGTTCAGATGAGTTGCAGAGCAGTCGATCTGAGTGTCAAGCTGCCAGGGACTGGGCCCTTGCCGGTGTCGATGTCAGTGCCCTTTGGCGTGAGCTACACCGACTGCCGACGCAGGAGTTTCAGCGTAGGACTGAGGCTCTTCATGCAGGCAGGCTGCAAATGGGAATTGAAAGTTCCGAGGAGGATGATTCGCAACAAGGGGGTCCTCAGAGTTCTACTTCCAGGAGTGCATTGACGCGGAGCGGCAAGAAGCATCGGAAACGGCACAGATGATGCACATGTGATTGATCCTGCACGTATGTTTTGGTCTGCCCCCCTCTCTTTCCCCCGCTGTTTCTGCCCCTGGGCTCGCTTTGGCTCTTTGGGCTCCCCCCGCTCTCCCGCTGGCTTTCCTTCCGCTCTCCGCTGGCAGGTCTCATAAGCGGATTTATTACGCTCTCTTTGCGTACATTTGACTTTGTATGAAATTTCAGGAAGGTGTCAAAGCGCACGACCAGGTTTCACTTAGACATGGTCTCACACGACCTTTTAACGTGACTTTCCGTGATTTGTCACGTGGTGCCTCAAAGTAGGCCTTTGATCTAGTCGACACTACACTGCTTTTATTTTCAGTGGTGCTGAGACATAATCGCTATATGTGGTTACTGCATGGTCTCGCACTGCTTTGCTTCCCTCTTTCTATTTTTATTTGTCTTCTCGTGTATTGGCAGTCTTGTGCATATCTGTACAGCTTCGCTGTTTGACGCACCTCTGCTATAATCTTTGCAGCTTCGCTGTCTTCCTGTACAGCTTCGCTGTTTAGGTTCTTTGTGTTTAGGCCTGCTCCTATGGGAGCTCGAACCGGCCTTCGCAAAAGACGCGAAAAACCTGGTTGACGGTTTACCGCCGGCTCCCAGTGCTATTCGGGTTTGGGACGCTACCAGTGTAGCCGACCGACCTGGTATAACTTGTAGAGCTTCCCTTAGAGCGTTAGCGGCGAAGCTAGAAGAGTAATTCCGGGGCGCTGGAGGGTTAGTTGGCAAGAAACATCTCGATGGAGCTTTTCTTGACTTTTGCTTGGTTAAAAATTATGTTCTCGAAATTCAAAAATTCGTTAGAGCTCTAGTTTTTTTGCCGTGATTGTCGATTTTGTTTTCGCTCGCCGTCTAAATCTCAGGTCGATCGGGTAGCTATTACTGCCAAGAAGCATCCAGGCGGGATCGGCTGTTTCGAGGTATCTTGACAGGCGTTGTCGGTTTTCTTTACTTAACTCGATAGGAGAGCTACAGAGCATGTACGCATACGCAATGTATTCAGAATCACCAGGCGCGTTCGCCCGAAGCATCTAGACGTCTGAACTCGGTCTGCTTCTCGAGCTCGGTCCGCGAAAGTATTCGTACTCTATTTTTGTAGGAGATGATGATGCGCTTCTTGACTTAACTCGAGCCTCAGATGAGCTAAAGGGCTCTTCGGCGCAGCAATCGGAATGTTATGCTCATGCCCGCTAGTCTAAAGTATATAGACATCCGTACTCGGTCTGCTATCAACACTGGGGCCGAAAACATATTTGTACTCTCAAATTTGTTTGGAGATCGTGATGGTTTTCTTGACTTAATTCGAGCTGCAGACAAGCTACAGAGCTGTTCGGCTCAGCAATCGGAAGGGAGTCATCGGGCGCGATAGTTCTAAGTATCTAGACGCCTTAAATCAGTCTGCTATCAGCGCAGGGACTGAAAAACTGTCCCTCTTTTTTTCGATATGGTGACGGTTGTCTTGACTTAACTCGAGCTGCAGATGAGCTACAGAGCTGTTCAGCACACGAATCAGAAGGCAATATCAGGCGCGCTACTAGACACCTGGAATCGGTCTGCTATCAGCGTAGACACCGAACCACTATTCATATTCTGCGATATCTCTGACATGGAATTGGTTTTCTCGACTTACCTCGAGCCTCATATGAGCTTTAGAGCTCTTAGGCACATCAATCAGGAGGAATACATCAGGCGCGCTATTCCAAAGGAGCTAGACGCCTGAAATCAGTCTGCTATTAGCGCTCGGGCTGAACAACTATTTGTACTCTGCTAATTTCTTGGAGATGATAGGTTTTCTTCACTTAACTCGCGCTGCAGATGTGCTACAGAGCTGTTCAGCACAGCAGTCGGAAGGGAATGATCTGGGGCGCTGGTTAAAAGTATCTAGACGCCTGAAATCAGTCTGCTATCAGCGCTCGGGCTGAACAACTAGTCGTACTCTGCTAATTCCCCGGAGATGGTATGGTTTTCATGATTTAACTCGAGCTGCAGATGAGCGAGGAAACTCTACGAGTCTCCCGACGGTAACCAAGGTTGACGGTTCACCGCCGGCGCCCAGTTAAGATGGCGAGCGGGAGTAATACCTCGTAGAGCTCTTCGGCATCGATGAGCCAGAGGAATTCCGGCGCGGGGTGCAGCTAGTTGGCCCACCCGGCCCGGGCGGACAATGTGGTAATTTGGGTCGGTGTTGCTAAGATTTGAAAGTTATTTAACCATCTATGTTGAGAAACCAGATTTTTCGCACCTGTAGTGGGTTATGCCGCGTCTGCCGGTGCAATTTTCAGGTCCGTAGCTGCAATATCACTATCAAAAGACTTGGAGGAACCAAATTTGGGAAACATGAAAAACGTATTTTTTCGAGTTCCTCAGCTCATCCTTGAGAAAGCTTCTTCCATGTGTTCCGAGCAGCGCCGCGCAAGGAGAGAGCTCTACGAGGCTTCCGGCGGTATCCTGGTTGACGGTTTACCGTGGGGTACCAGTATATGTTGAGAAAACATACTAGAGCTCTAACGAGTTCAAATTTCGAGAAAACGAATTTATTTCGAGCAGCATTATGCAGACTTCCGTCCAGATTTTTTTTGCGAACTAGCCCTCCGACGCGCTGGACTTACTCCCTGGCTTCGCCGCTTCGCTCTTAGGAAAGCTCTACGAGTGAGAAATGACTCGTAAAGCTTCTCTAAGAGCGTTAGGGGCGAAGCTAGAAGAGTAATCCCGGGGCTAGCTGGCAAAAAAATACCGACCGAAGTTTTGCATACTTTTGATCGGTTTAAATTCGAATTCTCGAAATTTGAACATTCGTTGGAGCTATATTTTTTTTTTCCCCATCTTCGATCTCATTCCCGCTCGGATCTCAATCTCAGCTCGATCGGGTATCTATTACTGCCAAAAGCACTCCTGCGGGATCGGCTGTCTTTGGGTCATCGTGAGAGATGTTGCTGGTTTTCTCAACTTATCTCGATCTCCAGAGAGCTATAGAGCTGGTATGCACACCTATTCGATCCAGACTGATGAGGCGCGTTCGTCTGACGCATCTAGAGGTCTGAACTCGGTCCGCTATTCGATCTAGGTCCGCGAAACTATTCGTACTCTATTTGTTTCGAGATTCTGCTGAGTTTCTTGACTGAACTCTAGCTTCAGATGAGCTACATAGCTCTTTGGCAGAGCAATCGGACGGGAATCATCAGGCGCGATTGTCTGACGCATCTAGACGCCTGAACTCTGGCTGCTATTAGCGCTGGAGCCAAACAACTATTTGTACTCTGCTATTTTTTTGGAATGTGTGATGGTTTTCTGGACTTAATTAACTGCAGCTGCAGATGAGCTACAGAGCTGTTCGGCACAGCAACTGGACAGGGAATGATCAGGCGCGCTATTTCAAAGTATCTAGACGCCTGACCTCCGTCTGCTATTAGCGCTAGGGCCGAAACACTTTTGTACCCTGCTAATTTTTCTGGAGATGTTGATGGTTTTCTTGACATAGCTCGAGCTGCAGATGAACTACAGAGCGGCTTGGCACAACCATTGGAAGCAAATCATCAGGCGCGCTAGTTTAAAGTATCTAGACGCCTGACCTCGGTGTGCTATTAGCGCTAGGGCCGAAGCACGATTCGTACTCTGCTAATTTTTCTGGGGGTGGTGATGGTTTTCTTGACTTAACTCGAGCTGCAGATGACCTAAAGAGCTGGTCGGCACAGCAATCGGAAGGAATTCCTTAGGCGCGCTAGTTTAAATATTTAGACGCCTGATTTCGGTCAGCTATCAGCGCTGCGGCCGAAACACTATTCGTACTCTGTTAATTTTTTACAGATGGTGATGGTTTGCTTTACGCTGTTCGGCGCAGCAATCGGAAGAAAATCAACAGACGCGCTAGTTCAAAGTGTCCAGACGCCTGAACTTGGTCTGGTATTTCTATTAATTTCTTTTCGGAGATGCTTTTCCCTCACTTCTTCTTCTGTTCCACGTCCTCCTCCATGAGACCGCGCCCTCGCGCGTGCAATGCGAGATTGCCGCGCCCGCATTCCACGAGGAAGCTCTACGAGTTCCCGGCATACCGCCGGCTCCCACTTCAACTGAACAAAGTTTTTACTTACAAGCGAAAAAATTATCAGACGCGATAATCTCGAGTAATTTCGAGATTATCGCGTCTGACGATTCCCTTCCGACTGCTGCGCCAAACAGCTCTGCAGCTCATCTGCAGCTCGAGCTGCATCGAGAAACCCATCCACATCTTTCAAACAACAACAAACTACGAATAATTTGTTGGACCCGGCTCTGGTAGCAGACCGAGTTCGGGCATCTAGATACTTCAGACTAGAACTTCTAATGACTCTCTTCCGATCGCTGTGCCAAACAGCTCTGTAGCACATCTGCAGCTCGAGTTACATCAGGAAACTCATGAGCATATCCAAACAAATTAGCAGACCAGACTAACGCGCTTCGTCTACAGCTCGAGTTAAATGCAGAAGACCGACAGCACCTGCCAAGATGGCACGAAACAGCCAATTACGCCTGAGTGCTTTTTAGCAGTAATATGTACCTGATCGACCTGAGATTCCAATGGCGAGCGGAAGAAAATCGAATGCGAGAAGAATAAGTACGAGGAGATATAATATAGTAAAATGCATTGAAATCTAACACATTTAAGGGAAACTCCGTCGAGTTGTTTTGCCAACTGGTAGCCGGTGGTAAGCCGTTAACCTAGGTTTTTGCTTTGCGCAGAGCCATAGGCCCGAGTTCAGGCCCGCTCGAGTCACAGCCTAACGCAGATGGGGCGAAACAGGTCAATCGCCTGAAGGACCGCCGCCACACCGTTCAGAAGGTGCTTTCGATTATCCAGATTTAAAAACGACCCTTGAAATTTATCAGAATCCTTGAATCACGACTAAGGTTCCGACATGTATCCCGATGGCCGGCGGTTCCTCCTAACTGGGAGCCGGCGGTAAACCGTCAACCAGGTTACCGCCGGGAGCATCATAGAGCTCTTTTATCGCGCCGCGCTGCTTGGTATACATGGAGGAAGCTTGAGAATTGCATCGAACGCGCAATGATCGACTGCAGGGAACAAAAATCTGGATTTCGAAAACGAATTTTCAAATCTCTCAGAATCTTCGACAAACCAACCCAGGTCATCACATTGTCCGTTTTCGCGGGGTCGACCAACTAGCTCCACGCCGCGCCCGAACTCCTCTGAGCTCATCTGGTCGAAGAGCTCTACGAGGCATGAAAGGAAGCGTTGGAAGAATGCAAAGATCAAGAACCGATCCGCCGCCGCAACCTTCAGAGAAACGGCTCCGTTAAAGGAGCCATTCATTCCGAGAACGTTTGAAGCATTGATTGTTGATAATATGTAACTGGGGTTTTCCGCGCTGTCCCGAAAGCAGCGCCACCGACGTCGCGCCAGTGAGCAGGCAGGCAATTGTATGATACTAAAATCAACTTCTGAGTGCGCGCATATCTTCCAGATTTTCCTCGAATACATGACTGGATCGGTTCTGGTGAATTTCTTTCGATCGCTGTGCCGAACAGCTCTGTAGCTCATCTGCAGCTCGAGTTATCTCAAGAAAGACCATCTCTTACAACATTAGCAGTGTACGAATCGTGTTTCGAACCCAGCTCTGGTAGCAGACCGAGTTCGAGCATCTAGATACTTGACCAGCGCTTCCGATGATTTCCTTCCAAATACTGCGCCGAACAGCTCTGTGGCTCATCCGAAGCTCGAGTTAGATCAAGAAACTCAGCATCATCTCATATCAAGAAACTTAGATTTCGACCCAGCTCTAGTAGCAGACCGAGTGTGGGCATCTAGGTACTCGGGAGTAGAGCTTTTTTCCCCAAACAGCTTGCTGAACGGGGTGCTGTTGTGATAGAAGCTAATTCCGGCTGGGGGAAAGCTAAGCAGAGATACCTCAAACAAATGTGGTGGTCCGGCCCGTTTCGCCTGAGACATCCTCACAACTCTCGTTTCTGAGTTGTCCGGGATTGAGCGTTTCGCCTGAGACATCCTCCTAAATCTGAGCTCTGAGAGGCCGCGCGAGAGGTGGTCCGGGCCGTTTCGCTTGAGACATCCTCGAAACTCTGAGCTCCCAGATGCCGCGCGAGAGGTGGTCCGGGCCGTTTCGCCTGAGACATCCTCGCAACTCTGAGCTCCAAGATGCCGCGCGCGAGGTGGTCCGGCCCGTTTCGCCTGAGACATCCTCGAAACTCTGATCTCCCCGATGCCGCGCGCGAGGTGGTCCGGCCCGTTTCGCCTTTCGCCTGAGACATCCTCGAACTTCTGAGCTCTGAGATGCCCTGCGCGAGGTGGTCCGGCCCGTCTCGCCTGAGAAATCCTTGCAACTCTGAGATCTGAGATGCCGTGCGCAAGGTGGTCCGGCCTGTTTCGCACAAGATATTCTCGCAACTCTGAGCTCTCAGATGCTGCGCAAGAGGTGGTCCAGCCTGGGGGCCCAGAAGGCCACATGTTACATGTCCTCCATGGGACCCTGCGAGCCTCAGGAGGCCCCAGAGAGGTCCAGGAGGCCGCAGGACGCCCAGGACAGGCCCCAGGGGCCCCCAGGAGATTCCCAGGAGGCTCCCAGGAGGCCCCAGGAGGCCCTCTATCAGAACGTGTCAAGTTAATACACATCCGGTGTCGATTCGTTGATTTTTCCTGCTCTTGTGCCCCCCCCTCCATTTGGAGAGGCCCAAGCGGCCACAGGTTAGATATCCCCCCTGGGAGCCCCAAGATGCTTCAGGAAACCTCAGGTGGAGTTCAGGAGGCCACAGGAGGCCCAGGAGGAAGCTCCAGGAGGTCCCCAGGAGGCCCAGGAGGCACCAGGAGGCCGCAGGACGCCCAGGACAGGCCCCAGGGGTCTCCAGGAGATTCCCAGGAGGCTCCCAGGAGGCCCCAGGAGGCCCTCTATCAGAACGTGTCAAGTTAATACACATCCGGTGTCGATTCGTTGATTTTTCCTGCTCTTGTGCCCCCCCCTCCATTTGGAGAGGCCCAAACGGCCACAGGTTAGATATCCCCCCTGGGAGCCCCAAGAGGCTTCAGGAAACCCCAGGTGGAGTTCACGAGGCCACAGGAGGCCCAGGAGGAAGCTCCAGGAGGTCCCCAGGAGGCCCCAGGAGGCACCAGGAGGCCCCCGCAACTCGGAGCTCTGAGACGCCGCGCTCGAGGTGGTCCAGCCCGTTTCGCCTGAGACTTCCTCGCAGCACGTTTCGCCCGAGACATCGTCGCAACTCTGGGGTCCGAGATGCCGCGCGCGAGGTGGTCCAGCCCGTTACGCTGGAGACATCCTCGCAACTCTAGGCTCCGAAATGCCGTTCGCGATGAAGAGGAGGTGGAGGAGGAGGAGGAGGAGGAGGAGGAGGAGGAGGAGATGGAAGGGAGAAGGAGGAGGCGGATGATGTGCATGAGGGAGCAGGCAGGAGGAGGGGGAGGTCCCAGAGAGCTTCAGGAGGCCGCAGGACGCCCAGGACAGGCCCCAGGGGTCCGCAGGAGATTCCCAGGAGGCTCCCAGGAGGCCCCAGGAGGCCCTCTATCAGAACGTGTCAAGTTAATACACATCCGGTGTCGATTCGTTGATTTTTCCTGCTCCTGTGGCCCCCCCCCCCCCTGTATTTGGAGAGGCCCAAACGGCCACAGGTTAGATATCCCCCCTGGGAGCCCCAAGATGCTTCAGGAAACCTCAGGTGGAGTTCAGGAGGCCACAGGAGGCCCGGGAGGAAGCCCCAGGAGGTCCCCAGGAGGCCCCAGGAGGCACCAGGAGGCCCCCGCAACTCGGAGCTCTGAGACGCCGCGCTCGAGGTGGTCCGGCCCGTTTCGCCTGAGACTTCCTCGCAGCACGTTTCGCCCGAGACATCGTCGCAACTCTGGGGTCCGAAATGCCGCGCGCGAGGTGGTCCAGCCCGTTACGCTGGAGACATCCTCGCAACTCTGGGTTCCGAGATGCCTTTCGGGATGAAGAGGAGGTGGACGAGGAGGAGGAGGAGGCATGTTTTAACATGCCATGCCAGCCCGCACTAGGCGGGCACGCAATCGACCTTGGAAACCGCAGTGGGTCTAAAAACCCTGTTTGGGGATACTGCACTCCGGCTATAATTGTTGTTTTATCTTCTTTTTTTCCGATTGCTGTGCCGAACAGCTCTGCAGCTCATCTGTAGCTCGAGTTGCATCGAGAAAATCATGATCATCTACGAACATCATCGGGAGCGCTTGTTCCAAGTCTCTAGCTGTCTGAGACCCGTCTGATACCATAGCATTAAACAAACCGTTCGTACCCTGAGACCCTTCTGATACCATAGCATTAAACAAACCGTTCGTACCCTGTTAATTGTTAAGAGACGCTGATCGTTTTCTCTACTTCATTCGAGCTTTAGGCTGGCTGCAAAGCTGAGAAGCATTTTTCGAAGCAGAAGGTCTCCAGGTAAATTCGCCTACGAGATGGAGGCGCCCGGATTCGGCCTGCAACCGCAGCTACGACTGGGAGCATATTTTCGCACTGTAAGTATACAGCCAGCACAGATGTGCAAATTTGAGATCTGGGCCTGCTGCGGAGCTGAGATGCACGCTCATCGACAGGGAATGCTGCGAAGCATCAATCTGTCTACAGGCTTGACGGGAGCTGGAAAGCGCACTGTCAACAGGAAATCATCATTCCGTCGCCTCTAGTATCGAGACGTCAGACATTGGTCTGCCACCAGAGCTACAATGGAGCACTCTGCAGTATTTGGTGAGAGATTAATTATGTTTTCTGCGTGATATTCGGGCTGTAGGCTGCTGCTGCTCCTCCTTCTTCCCTCTTTCTTCCTTTCTCTCCTCCTTCTCCTCCTCCTGCCCCTCGTCGATCTCCTTCTCCCCCTCCTCCTTCGCCTCCTGCTCCTCCTTCTCCTCCCGCACTTCCCCTCCTCCTTCGCCTCCTTCTTTTCCTTCTTTCTCTTCCTTTCCTCGCGGCATCCTTCTCCTCCTGCTCCTCCTTCTCTTGCTGCTCCGTGTCCCGCCTTTCTCTCCCTATAGCCAGCCAGCCCAAGTGCGCAGACAGCGGGCCCCCCGACGGATGAGGCAAACGTTGCTATGCGCAGTCCACCTTTCGCAACATTTGCTTCAGAAGCGCCTGGCGATTGCCCTGGCCGGACCCCCCCCCGCCAGAGTGGGGGGCCATCTCCGAGGCCCGAGAGGCGGGCGGGCAGCCCAGGGGCGCAGTCCGCCGCCCACCCTCGCGGAGACGGAGCCGAGAACGGTGCCTGTAGCCCCTCCTCACCCTCTCGAAATGTGCTTGGGGAGTGCCCGGCGACAGCGGCGACGCTGCCGCCCCCCCCTGCCAGACCGTGGCGCCGCACTTGCCGAGAGCTCTCCTGGAACAGCCGCGAGCCCCCCGGGCGGGTGTGGCGGGGGCCAGGCGTTGGGTGCGGGGGCCGCCCGCGATCCCCTGCCGCAGCCGCCTGCGTCGGCGCGAAGCATTGCTGGGCCGGGGGGGGGGGTCCTCTTAGCCGCGGGGGGACTCTAGAACGGATGGAGCGCCGCCCCTGTCCCAAGTGTCATCTGCAACGACCCTCGGAATGCCATCGGGGCCCCGGCCGCCGCAATCAGGGGCGCGCTGCGAGCAGGCGGCGGGCCCAGTTCGGCCCGGGCCAGGTGTTGCCCTCAGCGCGGCTGGGGCAGGGGGGGCCCCGGCCGACGCGACGCCGCCTTCCTTCGCAGCTTCCGCCGCTCCCTGGCCTCGTCGCCCCCCTGATTCTCTCGCGGCTGCGCGGAGGGGCTTCTGCGGGCCCTCCATGCGTAGAGGCGCTTCTGCTGCGGATTGCGCACCTGGCCGCAGCGAGTGCTCCGTAACCGCCATTGCGCTTATTCGGTGCCCCCTCCGTTTGCCAGGTTATTGCAGGCATCGCATCCATCCGCCAGTAACTGGTGGTCTGGGCGCTGCCGCTCTCCGGCGGCGTGTGGCCCCGCCATGGCGGCTTGCGCATAGTGGGCCCTCCTGATCTCGGCTCGCGTCCCGCCGCGGTGGCCTCCCTGGCCCGCGTCGCTCCCGCTTTGGGCGTGGTTCTCCAGCTCCGCTTCGCCCGCCATCCACCGTCGCCCTCAGCTCCGTGCTGCTCGGCTGGAGTGGCTCCAGTTCTGGGTCGCCATTCTCCGTCGCTCGCTGGGCTGCGGTGTCGCTTGTCGTGGCGTTCTCGTGCTTGCCCGCCTTCCACTCCTCGCCTCCCGCCGCGCCTCGTAGGCCCGCTGGTCTCGGCGTGCGTGCTTGGTTTTCAGGCCGCCCGACCAGTTGCTGGTATTCTGGCCGCTGCAGCTTCCGTGGTACCTTGCCCCGCCGGTGGTTTGCTCCGCGGGCCCTTTGGCCTCGGAGCCTCGGCGCTCGCCCTGCCCGCTCCCCTGGGCCCGCCGCTCCCCCGTTTGACGTGGCCCCTCCTGCTTCTTCCCGGCCCCGGTTCGCGTCTTGCTTCGCCGGATCGTTGCCGCCTGCCTCCACGTCCTGCGCCTCGTAGGCTTGGTCTGCCGCGCCTCATGGGCCCCTAGGTCTCGGCGCTTTGGCTCCTCCCCTCGGCCGCGCTGATCGGCTCGTTGGGTGGAGTCTCTGCTTCGCGTGTGTTGTTCTCCCACCAGCCGCCCAGTCTGCTGGGCTGCGTCCCCTCCCAGCCTCAGCTCAGTGTAGCTCCGTGCAGCTCAGTGCTGGCGCTGGTT
The DNA here is from genome assembly GCA_963575745.1 of Prorocentrum cordatum. Lineage (NCBI taxonomy): Eukaryota > Dinophyceae > Prorocentrales > Prorocentraceae > Prorocentrum > Prorocentrum cordatum. The sequence continues at coordinate 447,344 of CAUYUJ010009502.1, read as the reverse complement.
CCCCCCCTCGGCGCTCCCCCTGCCGCAGTCGGCGAGTCTGAGTGGGCCCGGCTTCTTCTCTTCCTGTCGCGCCGGGGCCCCTCCTCCATCTCCCCCTCCTCCTCCTACGTGCATGGCGGCCTTAATTTGCATGCGGCGCGTCCCCTGTTGCCCATCCGTCAGAGCAGTCGCCCTCTGCCCAACCGCCGACGCAAAGTGTTTTTGTGTGTATGTGTGTATGCGTGCTTGTTTGTTGTGTTTAAGTATCTATATACATACCAGAGTGAGGGGGCCCGAACGGTCATTCATTGTCCCTGCGTGCGTGGCTGAAGTGAGACTCCGTGGTGAGGTATCGGCATGTTGCGTTGTTGCTGTTGTTGTTGTTGTTGTTGTTGTTGTTGTTGTTGTTGTTGTTGTTGTTGTTGTTGTTGTTGTTGTTGTTGTTGTTGTTGTTGTTGTTGATCTTGTTGTTGTTGTTGTTGGTGGTAGTTCATTCCTAAGCAATTACAAGTGTTGGACCCGTTACAGGCGCCCTGGCGCTCTCGCCGAGGCGCCGGCTACATTCTCATGGAAACTGAGGCTCGCGCTCGAGCGGCTTGGAGGGCCGCCGAAAGCGGCCCCAAACAACAACGACGCCCTTGGACTGGCGCGCTAGTCTTCCTCTCGTCGGTGCCGCCCCCAGCAAAAACAACGCTCCCGCTCGAGGCTTCTTCCCGTTTCTACGCAAGGCGGTGCTCCTCCTCGCCGCCGAAAGCCGCCGCCCCGAGAAAACCAGCGCTCCCGCCCGAGACTTCCATCCGTTTTACATTGGACTGGCGCCCAACACTCTTTTGAATTGGTGCCGCTCCAGCAGGAATAACGCCCCCGCTCGAGGCTTCCTTGTGTTTTCATGAGAACGGTGCTGTTCCTCGCCGCCGACAACCCCCGTCCCGACAAAACCACGGCCCCCGTTCGATGTTTCCTTCCATTCTTATTCACGGCGGTGTTCCTTCTCGCCGCCGAAAACCGCCGCCCCGACAAAACCGGCGCTCCCTCCCGAGACTTCCTTCCGTTTTTCGGTGGCCTGGCGCTGTATTTTCTTCTGAATGGGCGCCGCTTCCAGCGAAAACAACGCTCCCGCTGGAGATTCCTTTCTTTTTTTCTCGGGGCGGTGCTATTCCTCGCCGCCGACAGCCCCCGTCCTGACAGTGCCATGGCTCCTGCTCGATGCTTCTTCCCTTTCTTATTCAAAGCGGTGTTCCTCCTCGCCGCCGAAAGGCGCCGCCCCAACGAAACCAGCATAACCGCTCGAGACATCGTTTTGTTTTATGCTGGACTAGCGCTCTACTCTCTACAGCATTGGCGCTGCTCCCAGCAACAGCGGCAGCCCTGTTCGAGACTTTCCCCTTTTCTATTCAGGACCAGGTCCTTGCCTCGCTGCTGACAGCCCCCATTCCCGCCAGGGCAATCCTGTCGTTCGATGCTTCCTTGTGCTGTGCCCTTTGCTGGGGTTCCATTGGCGGTCTCGCATCGGCGCAGCAAGACGCGGGTGTGTGTCTCCGAGGTGGGATCTGTTGACATTCCTCGGAGGAGGTGTTTGCAAGATTTCATTGGGCGGGAGATTTGGGAATGGGAGTATCGGGCCCCGCTATATACAAGCCATTATGGTCGCATGATTCGTGTGCGAGTGCGATTATTCCGTGTGCGAGTGCGATTATTCCGTGTATCCAATATGCAGGTTTCAATCGGAATCCAATTATAATCAGCCTCGGATACACGGAGCAATCGAGTGCGATTACTCCGTGTATCCGATATGCAGGTTCCAGTAATAATCCAATTGGAATCTGCCTCGGATACACGGAGTAATCGAGTACGATTACTCCGTGTATCCAATATGCAGGTTCCAGTAGAAATCCAATTCGAGTCTGCCTCGGATACACGGAGTATTCGCGTACGATTACTCCGTGTATCCAATATACAGGTTCCAATAGGAATCCAAGTAGAATCTGCTTCGGATACACGGAGTAATCGAGGTCAATTACTCCGTGTATCCAATTTGCAGGTTCCAATAGGAATCCAATGAGAATCTGCTTCGGATACACGGAGCAGTCGAGTGCGATTACTCGGTGTATCCGATATGCAGGTTCTAGTAGGAATCCAATTGGAACCTGCCTCGGATTCACGGGGTACTCGAGGTCGATTTCTCCGTGTATCCAATATACAGGTTCCAATAGGAATTCAATGATAACCTGCATCGTGTACACGGAGTAATCGAGTGCGCGCCGTAGGCAGAAATTCATCATTTCCAAAAACATTTTTTTTTTTTTTTTTTTTTTTTTTTTTTTTTTTTTTTTTTTTCCGGCGCCGCCGCAGTGCGATGAATCCGTGCATCCAATATGCAGGTTCCAATGGGAATCCAATTCGAATCTGCCTCGGATGCACGGAGTAATCCAGTGCGATTGCTCCGTGTATCCAATATGCGGGTGCCAGTAGGAATCCAATTAGAATCTGCCTCGGCTACACGGAGTAACCGAGGTCGATTACTCCGTGTATCCACTATTCAGGTTCCAATCGGAATCCAATTTGAATCTGCCTTGGACACACGGAGTAATCGAGGTCGATTACTCCGTGTACCCAATATACAGGTTCCAATGGGACTCCAATGAGAATCTGTCTCGGGCTCACGGAGTAGTCGAGTGCGATCACCCCGTGTATCCAGTATGTAGGTTCCAATTGGAATCCCATTAGAATCTGCCTCGGATGCACGGAGTAATCGGGGTCGATTACTCCGTGTATTCAATGTGCAGGTTCGAATAGGAATCCAATCAGAACTTGCCTCGGATACACGGAGTATTCGAGATCGGTTACTCCGTGTATCCAGCATACAGGTTCTAACAGGGATACAATTAGAATCTGCCCTGGATACACGGAGTAATCGAGATCGATTACTCCGTGTATTCAATATACAGGTTCCCACAGGAATGTAATTAGATGCAGTCTCGGGTACACGGAGTAACCGAGGTCGATTACTCGGTGTATCCAATATGCAGGTTCCATCCAATGAGAATCTGCGTTTGATACACGCAGTGATCGACGTCGATCACTCCGTGAATCCCATATACAGGTCCCAATAGGAATCCAAGTACCATCTGCCTCGGGTACACGGAGTAATCGAGGTCGATTAGTCCGTGTGCCCAATATAGTGGTTCCAATAGGAATCCACTTATAATTTGCTTCGGATACACGGAGTAACGGAGTATTCGAGAACGATTACTCCGTGCATCCAATATGCAGGTTCCAATAGGAATCCAATTAGAATCTGCCTCGGGTACACGGACAAATCGAGTGCGATTGCCCCGTGTATCCAATTTACAGGCTCCACTCGTAATCCAATTGGAATCTGCCTCGGGTACACGGGTTCCAATAGGAATCCCATTAGAATCTGCATCGGGTACACGGAGTAATCGAGGTCGATTACTTCGTGTATCCAAAATGCAGGTTCCAGTCGGAATCCAATTAGAATTTGCTTCGGACGCACGGAGTAATCGAGTGCGATGATTCCGTGTATCCAATATGCAGGTGTCAATCGGAATCCAATTAGAATCTGCCTCGGGTACACGGAGTAATCGAATGCGATTACTCCGTGTATCCAATTTGCAGGTTCCAAGCGGAATTCAATTGGAATCTGCCTCGCATACACGGAGTAATCGCGGTCGATCACTCCGTGTGTCCAATATGCAGGTTCTACTAGGAATCCACTTAGAATCTGCCTCGGATACACAGAGTACTCGAGTGCGATTACTCCGTGTATCCAATATGCAGGTTCCAATCGGCATCCAATTAGAATCTGCCTCGGATTCACGGAGTAGTCGAGTGCAATTTCTCCGTGTATCCAATTTTTTGCAGGTTCCAAGAGGAATCCCCTTAGAATCTGCCTCGGATACACGGAGTAATCGAGGTCGATTGCTCCGTGTATCCAATATGCAGGTTCCAATAGGAATCCAATCATAATCTGCATCGGGCACACGGAGTAATCGAGGTCGATTACTCCGAGTATCCAATATGCAGGTTCCAATAATAATCCAAGTTGAATCTGCTTCGGATGCACGGAGCAACCCGTGACCCACCCGCGACCCGCCCCGCGACCCACCCGCGACCCGTCCGCGACCCACCCCGCGACCCACCCGCGACCCACCCCGCCGCCCATCCGCGACCCACCCGCGACCCACCCGCGACGCACTGGCGACCCACCCGCGACCCACGCCGCGACCCACCCGCGACCCACCCGCGACCCACCCGCGACCGATCCACACTAGTTTGAAGAAAAGCTCGGCGCCTGTGGCGGGCTCGTTGTATAATTTGTGAAACTTTGGCGTTTGCGGCAGGCTCCACCCGAGTCTCGCAGACTGCCGACGTCCCAACCGCCCCCTCAGTCTTATCCGCATCTGCGGGGTGATGCGCATACGCCACTATATATATATGTTGTTTCTTTCTATCTTTCTTTCTCTGTCTCTGTCTCTTTCTCTCTCTCACACTCTTTTGTTGTTTTCTCTATCTCTCTTTGTCTCTCGTTTTTCCGTTGCATGCCGGTGCTTATCTATATCATTCAGGGGTAGCTTTCGAGTCGGGAGCGGTTCCTGCAGTTTCGGACAGCGCTTCCACCAATTCGTGGTGATTGGCACTGTCGCGTATGTCCACCTTTCTCAAACCTCTGTCGAAACCGTCGACTCAATGCCCTGGGGCTGCTTCACTTGTGGCGGATGGTCACACTCTGTCCAGATTGTTGCTTCTTCGAAACATGTCAAAGCTTTTCCAGCTGGCTCGACGGGAGGTGGAACAATGTGCTTGGTGGCTTGAGCTCCAATTGAACAGCATTCAATTCGAGGGTCCAAAGGAATGTTTGCTCCAGATCAACGCTCCGAGCAATCTCATTCTAGTTTGTTATGCTTCTTTGCTTGAGAAATAAGAATTCTCCAGGGTGGGGCGACACGGTGCTTACTTTAGTGCTCACCGTCTGTTCGTGCCGCGCCCGCCTCTGAACCCAGAGAGGTGACATAGTCAAACAATTGCGACACTGAAGTGAGCTGATGACATTCTGGGCTTGTAAGATCAGGGCCGAGACGTCCAGACAGTACTCTCAGGCATATGCTGATTCTCCTCCGTGGCACCGTCGTTCGAAATATCGCGCGCTGTTGCTATTTCCTTGTTGTTGATCCTCTTGTGAAAGACGCTCACGTCGCTGAATTGTCGACGCGGAGGACCCCAATCTTATGCAGGATATTTGGAGATTCGAAAATGTTTGTGCGCATGACGTCCAAATTCAACTTCAGTTCGGGCGACGTTGTTCACATGAACCTGGTTGTTTTTTCAGCGAATGGACCGTTTGAAATTCACATGTGACTCACCTGGGCACGCTGCGGATGAAGAGCTGGCACCACTGATTGTTGATGGTCGGGCTGTTCTGGCCAAGCGGGAAGCAGCCGATGAAACTCTTGGTATGAAGGCTTGTGCCACTAACGAGGCAGTATCGTATGCTTAAGAAATGATTGTTGTACATGCGTCCTGCCTGAGTTTTCAACATCAAAGGTTGACGAGCATCTGAAAGCGAATTGATTCATGCATCTGTTTGCATTGTGTGTTTGGTTTGCGCACCTCTTCGTTTCAATCGCTTATGTTGTGCATCTTGCGTCTCACCAGGTCGGCTGTTTTACGTTGGTTGTATTCTCCTTTCTTTAATTTTTCGTGTGCATGCTCCGTGTGATTGCTTCGTGTAGATATGATATCCATTCAGGACGTGTTGGTAATGCACTGTCGTCTGTAATGTCACGTGTGAGATATAATCTAGCTGTTCCTGTTTGCGCAATATGTTTTTAACAGCCTGCACTTCACGCTGCTTGGTACATCGGGCCTCTCTGAAATGGGCTCGTGCCCTTTAGGATTGTACCTTTTTGGGTAAAACTTGGCTCTCATCTGTTTGAGGCGCCCTTATAATTTGATCTACAATGTTGTAGATCGTCGCTTAGGTTTCGTATCTACTGGTTTGTTCTCTGCCCGTTGGCATTTTTTTCGCGGCATTCCACTCATCCCTGTTCTATTTTGTATTTCATGCCGTCTTTGGAAGACAACGTAACTCATCGAGTGGCCTGCGGTTTCGTGACGGCTGTTAGTTTTCTCTGGTCGGGTTGGTTTCTTCAGTCTTTCAGGTTTCTCGTTCACACCCACACTTAATGGAAGAGTGGGTGTCGTCGCGCGTTTGGCGTGTCGTTCTCTGGTCTCCTCTCTCTTCCTGCAGGCGTGCTGTTGTGGCTTGTAGTGGCTCTCGTTGTACGAACATGCCTTTTGTCTCAATGAACGCGTCATTATCTCTGGATTTTTTTTTTGATTTCCCTCGTTTTCTCTTTCTCTCGCTCTCTCTCCTCCTGTCTGCTCCTGCTGCTCCGGCGCCTGCTCTGTCCCTTAAGCCTCCCGCCATTCCCTGCCTCCCTTTTTCGCTCCCTTTCTCCCTGGATCTCCGTCGCCCTCGTCCTTCCCTCTTCCAGTCACTCCCTGCTTGACTCCCCTCTCCTTTCTACTACGCGTATCCGTCGCCAACGGCCTCAAGTTCGTGCGCGTCGCTGAGAAACGCCCCCCCTTAGCCCGCAGCATCTGCCATGACGCAGGGTGCCAAGGCCAGCCGTGGGGGGACAGATGCGAGTGGCGGGGGATAAGCAGGATGAGGGGGAATGGGCGGGGGAGGATGATGATGGGTGGAGGGGGATGACGGGGAGGAGGGCGATCAGGAGGGTGACAGCAGGAGGAGGAGAAGGAGGAGGAGAAGCATGATCACAAGGATGAGAATCGAGAGGAGGACGTGGAAGAGGAGGAAGAAGACTGATGAGTAGGAATAGGAAGATGATGACGACAGAGGCGACGGATGTTGACAATGCGGATAATGAGAGGGACATGGGGACGACATTTGGGGAAGGGAGGGGAGGGGTGCCAAGAGGTAGTACAGAGAGGAGCGCACCAACGAGGAGGGAGGATGAATCGAAAGGGGAGGGGGCATGACGAGGAGGTCGAGGCAGGAACGGACGCAGGATGCGTGAAATTGGAGGGGGGGGAAGGACGATGCGAGAGGATGAGGTAGATCGTGCTGAGGATGAGGAGGGACATAAGGATTAGTAGACACGTGGAGGATTAGAAAATGGGGGGAGAGGAGTTGAGGTGTTTGTGTGTGTGTGTGTGTGTGTGTGTGTGTGTGGAGGCAATGATGATGGCGGTGGTGGTTGTGATCATGACGACGATGACAATCACGACGGCGATGCTGCTGCTGCTGCTGCTGATGATGATGATGATGATGATTTCGAGGAGGAAACTCTGGAGTGCGAAGATGATGGTGATTCTGATGATGATGGTGATGATGATGATGCTGATGATGACACTGACAATGACTATGCTGATGACGAGTATTTCGGTAATGATGAATGTGCTGCTGATTATGATAACGATGACGAGGTTGTTGTTGATGCTGATGGTGGTATTGGTGCTGGTGCTGCTTGTGGTAATGTCGATTGCAATGATGGTGCTGGTAATGATGCTGATGCTGATTCTGATGTTGTTGATGCTGATGCTGATGGTAATGATGACGACTGTGATGATGACGATGGTAATGATGATGAGGTGACGACGATGATGATGATGATGCGACTTGTGCTGCTGATGATGACGGCGCTGGTGATGATGCTGCTTCTGCAGATGATGATGAGGCTGATCGTGTTGATAATGATGCTGATGATGAGGATGATGGTGATGATGCTGATGATGATGCTGATGATGATGATGATGATGATTATTATTTCTACTATACATAGTCTTATTCTTATTGTTGTTGTTATTGTTATTCTGATTGTTCTCAGTACTACTATGATTATGATGGTGACGATGGTCGTGGTGGTGATGATGCTGCTGATGATGGTGACGATGCTGATGTTGATGATGATTATGCTGTTGATGCTGATGCTGCTGCGGCTGACGAGGATGATGAGGATGAAGAAGAGTACTATGCATAAGGAAACTAACAATAACACGTAACACCCCGCAGATGCGGATACGAGTGAGGGGGCGGTTGGGACGTCGGCAGTCTGCGAGACTCTGGAGAAGCCCGCCGCAGGCGCCAAAGCTCCACACATTAGACAACGAGCCCGCCGCAGGCGCCGATTTTTTCTTCAAAACAATGTGGATCGGTCGCCGGTGGGTCGCGGCGTGGGTCGCAGGTGGGTCGCAAGTGGGTCGCGGGTGGTTCGCGGATGTGTTGCGGCGTGGGTCGCAGGTGGGTCGCGGGGTGGGTCGCGGGTGGGTCGCGGATGGGTCGCGGGGTGTATCGCGGGGTGGGTCGCGGGTGGGTCGCGGGTTGGGTCGCGGGTGGGTCGCGGGGTGGGTCGCGAGGCGGGGGGGGGGGTCGCGGGGGGTGGGTCGCGGGGTGGGTCGCGGGTGGGTCGCGGGGGGGGCGACGACAAACAACAACAACAACACCAACAACAACAACACCAATTACTAGCACGTGGGGACACTCCGTTCTCACCAGTGCCAGGGTTTTCATAGGAGGCGGGCAATACCCCCACTTTGTGGGGGGGCCGGTTCAAGCTCTACCAATTTCCAAACGACTCTTCGCCACCACCCACACCCAGCTTCCCGCCCTATGACGTTCGGACACTTCACTTCGTGGCCTGCGGACGACCTTGGCTACTACACTGGCGCATGGGTACAGTGACTTGTTGTGGTAACATTTTCTGTAAGCTAGCTTAGTATACGACTTTTCCCCCTGTTCCAACACTGGACACCTGTACTGGTTTTTCGTGGTAACATGTTCCTGACGCTAGAATAGGAACCCACGGTAAACCAGTACGACGACGACGACGCGACGACGCGCGCATGTGTCCCGCATGGTATTTTTTGCAAAGTTGTGGCCCCTGGCAGGCGCGCGAACGCCGTTGAAAAAGCGTGCGAAAGTAGCTCGCGCGAGCTCATGTAACATAAATGTTGAATATATATATATATAATATCGGACAGCGCGCGCGGGTAGAAATTTGGAAAATCCGTGCGCGCGTTTTTCGAGGACCTACGGTGCGATTCGTGCGATTTTATGATACGCGGTGCTGAAATTCTTAAGAAACCCAATGGTGTTTGAAGATTTCGGCGTGCGCGCGCGAAGAAAAAACGAATGTGTCCCATATGGTATTATTTGACAGGGATGATGGCCCTGGCATGCGCGCAACCGTTGTTGCAGAAGTTCGAAGCACGTGAAAAAGTTGCTCGCAAGAGCCCGTTTGACAGAAATGTTGAAAAAGTATTGGGTTTCCTAAGAAATCCGCAAGAGCGCGCGGGATGAATTTTTGATTTTTTTTTTTTTGAAAAACCATTGGGTTTTTCATGTTTTTTATGTTAAAATCGCTACGAAAACTATGGTTTTGGAAGGATTTCATCTTGCGCGCGCGAGTGTGCACTTCGTGTTTTTTTGTGCAAAGGATTCTTGAAGTTTGGTTATGTTAGAACAAGACATGTCATTATATATTGTTTTTTGACAGGGAAAGCGGGCGTCAACAAAACAACCGGATCCGGACTCCCCCGTTTTGCCTGAGACTTCCTTACGAAAGTGATGAAAATGTGGCTGCGGCCTAGGCGCGGCGAGGGGGGCGTGCACCAGGGGGCCCAACAATAATTATTCTTTAGAAGTAATAATATTCAACAACAACAACAACACCACCAACAACAACAGCAGCACCACCACCACCAACAACAACAACACCAACAACAAACAACATCAGCAACAACACCACCACCAACAACAACAGCACCACTAACACTAATAACAACCCCAACAACAACACCAAAAACGTCACAAGCTATAACAACAACGGTAGCAACAACACCAACATCAGCACCACCACCAACAACAACATCAACTACAACAAAAGCAACAATAACAGCAACAGCAATGCAACAAGCAGAAAACTCACCACGGATTCTCACTTCAGCCACGCACCCTGTGACAATGAATGACCGTTCGGCCCCCTCACTCTGACTATTCATAATAATAACACGAACAATAAGAAGCGAAGGGTGATGATTAGGACGACGAGCAGGATCGGGCCCTGCGGCCTCCCTATCTCGATCTTGAGGCCTTGTTGTGGGCATCTTGGGCAGTCTTGCCCCCCCCCCCCGAGCCGTCTTGGGTGTCTCTTTGGGCCCTCTTGGGCGGCCTCGCAGCCTCCCAAATTGACGTCCTTGGGCCCTCACAGTCGCCCAAGGCGCAACAGTCATTGGGTCCCTGCTCTCCTGTCTTGTTGAAATCCCGCTTTCAATTCGCAGCGCCACGCGTCTCCTCACTCACGGGTCGTTCACCACAGGGGTCCCTCCGCCTATTGCGGGACACCCCTGACACGGATCGAGGTCGCCCGTGTGCGATCCATCCGCCTATTTCGGGACACCCGAGTGCGGTCCCTCCGACAATTTCGGCACACCTCTCACACGGATCGTGCCCGATAGGGGGCTTCGCCTACGGCACCACTTAGGGCGCCCGCAAGCTGTTCTTTTTTTCATGTTGGCACACCCCTCACACGGATCGTGCCCCGTAGCCTGAGGCGCCAGTGAGGGCGCCCACATGCGGTCCTCCGCTGTTTCTCTCGTGCGTCCCTGTTTGGTATTTAAGCTTGAGAACAGGCCGCTTGGAAGGATATTACACCCTGTTGCTGCTGAGTAGTTTCCTAGTCGACCTCTCTATAAATTCTGCATATCGAGGACGTTCGCGCTTCCCCCGGATCCACAATATCCAGGTCAATGACGACGATGATGATGGTGATGATGTCAGAGAGGGGGGAACATGATGATGAGGGATGGGTCAGAAACGTGATGTTAAAAAAAGATGCCGCTCGAATCTCGGATGAGTTTCCTGATGGATGGACAGTCGTCTTCTTCTTCCCATTCTTTCCCTCTGCTCTGTGCTGCCCTCTCCCTCCCCTTCCCCCCCCCCCGCCCCCGTCCACCCCTCCCTTCTCGTCCTCCTGCACCTCGTCCTCCGTAGGCCCGCCCGTCTCCCTCCCCGCCCCCTCCTCTTTCCTCCCTTTTCCTCCTCCGCGCCCTCCTCTTCCTGCTCACTTCCCGTTTTCCTTCTGCCGCGTTCTCTCGTGCTCCTCGACGCTGTCGTCGCCCCCCGCCTCCTTCTCCTCATCCTCGTGTTTCTGTTCCTTCACCTGCCTTCCCAGCAATGCTCCCCCCTCCTCCTCCTCCTCCTCCTCCTCCTCCTCCTCCTCCTCCTCCCCCTGCCCCTCCATCAATACTTCTCCTGCGCCTGCTCCTGCTCACCTCTTTCGTCCCCCATCCTCTTTCCCTTCGCCGTCCCCGTCCCCCTGTCCCCCTTCGTCGTTGTCGTCCTCCCCCCTGTCTCTCTCTGTCTTTCTCTCTCTCTCTCTATCTCCCTCTCTCTCTTTTTGTGTCGCTCTCTCTCTCTCTCTCTCTCTTCATCTCTTGTTTTCTTTCACCCCCCCTCTCTCTATCTTTCTTTCTTTCTCTCTCTCTCTCGCTTTCTCTCTCTCTCTCTCTCTCTTTCTCTCTATTTCGGTTTCTTCCCTCTCTCTCTATATCTCTCCTCTTCTTTCTCTCGCTTTCTGTTGCTGCTGCTGCTCGGCCCTTTCCAGCCTCGTACTGCTTTCTCCTGCGCTCTCTCCTGCCCTCCTCCCTTCCCCCCCCGGCGAACCTCGGCCGTGGAGTTCAAATTGAGCCCGGCGCTTGCCCGGCAGTAGGGGCTTGACCCCTCCTTCGTGTACGGCCGATCCGATCCGATCCACTCCCCCTCCCCTTCCCACTCCTCCCCCCTCCCCTCCCACTCCTCCCCCGTCCCAGTCCTCCGCTCCGATCCACTCCTGCTCCCCCTCCCCCTCCCACTCCTGCCCCTCCCGCCCTCGTCCAACCTGGTCTCCTCTTCCTCCCGCCCTCTCTCCCTCCGTTCTCCCCCTTCCCCTTCCCTCTGCCTGGAGGGTGACCGTTTTCGAAATCGTGTTCTCGCCTTGGCCGCCCCAGCCCCGCGCACATTGATTTTGGAAGTTCGCACCGCCTTCGCGGATGCAGGGCGACTGCTTCTCAAAGCGGGGCTCTCGCCGCAGCGCCGCGGAGCACTCGCCCGAAGTTCTTGCAGCAGTTTCAATGGGCTGAGCACTGGTCGTCTTCAAGCTGGGGCTCTCGCCCGAGCGCCGTGCACCCTGGTTTTGTATCGCAGCGCTGCGCAGGATGGGGGATATCAGTTTTTCAAAATCGCGTTCTCGCTAGAGATTTCGTTCCGTTTGAGACTCCGAGCCTTCACCGCACGTAGCGCTGCAAGGACGCATGGTGGTTGGCTTTTTTCGGCATGGAGTTGTCGCTGGGAAGTATTTCGAACTTCGGGGCCACACGTGAAAACATGTGCAACCGTTGCACGGTTAGGGGAGGGGGGCTGTTCTTATTCGAAAGGGGGATCTCGCTGGAGACCCCGTTGAATTCTATGATGATGGTTTTTGCGCTCAGGCTTGCGCGGCAACAAGACTCTAGACCATTCCTTTCAACGCAGGGCCCTCGCCATAATGGAAGGCTCAGCAGGGCTGGTCTTTCAAAGGGGGGTGCTTCTTGTAGTGAACAGGAGTAGGGGCGCGTGAGTATGGGGCTTGTGACGGGACGGTGTACAAGCGGCATCGCTTATGCATCTTTTGTCCTCTGGTCTTTTCTCCTGCTCTTTTTTCTTCTTCCTGCCTTTTTTCCCCTTGGCAGGATGGGGGAATGTTTTTTCCCTACATACATATAGATATCCGTAAGGGCTTCGCCCCCTGCCGCCGACCCCCTGTCTCGGAGAATGGGCCATGGAAGCGCTAAATCATGCGGTCTGGGCGCCGCCGTGAAGCAGTGTCGGGACCTGTTTGTTTTTCGACCCTGACCCTGCGGATCCGCGTCACGGGTGCCACTGGATTTCAGAAATGTGGCAAATTCCTTGTGTTTTTCGACCCTGACCCTGCCGATCTGCGTGAGGGGTGCCGCTGAATTTTAGAAATGTGGCAAATCCCGTGTGCTTGTGGACCCTGACCCTGCCGATCTGCGTGAGGGGTGCCACCGAATTATAGAAATGTAGCAATTCCTTCGTGTGTTTTGGACCCTGACCCCGCCGATCTGCGTGAGGGGTGCCACAGAATTTCAGACATGTGGCAAATCCTTTGTGTTTTTGGACCCTGACCCCGCCGATCTGCGTGAGGGGTGCCACCGAATTTCAGAAATGTGTCAAATCCTTTGTGTTTTTGGACCCTGACCTCGCCGATCTGCGCGAGGGGTGTTTCCGAATGTTAGACATGTGGCAAATCCTTTGTGTTTTTGGACCCTGACCCCGCCGATCTGCGTGAGGGGTGCTAGCAAATTTCAGAAATGTGGCAAATCCCTAATGTTTTTGGACCCTGACTCCGCCGATCTGCGTGTTGGGTGTCAATTTTTACCCACCCCAGCAATTCAGACAATACGTTTTGGCCGTGGTCAAAATGTACGTTTTGGGCCTCACCCCCTCGCGCGTTCCATCAACAAGGAGCAGTAAGCAGCAAGAAGCAGAACTGTAACAGGGAACAGTCAGCAGCAAGAAGCAGAATTTTAACAGTGGAAACTGAAAGCTGCAACTGGTACAGGAAAATGCGAACCTTCGCCCTACAGCCTGGTGGCCCCACAAGGGGGCCGTCGGATATAGATATATCAAAGATGGAGTTGTGGCCTGAGACTTTGTGAGGTGTGAAAGGCGCGAATCTTCAACGCACGTCGCTGCACGGATCCATGGCGGATCATTTTCAAATTGGAGCTGTCGTTTGAAACTTCCTCGACGGTCTTGACCTGCACGGGTGATGGGGGGCTGTCCTTCTTCGACAGGGGAACTTCGGCGGGCACCTTGTTGGACTGTATAGTCATGGTTTTTGCGCTCCTGACTACGCGCCAGCAATCTGAAAGGCAGTTCTTTTTCCAAACCGGGATCTCGCCCGGCAGTGCTGGTCTTTCAGGGGGGGGGGTCTGGGACGGGAGGGTGTGCTGCAGCATCGCATGTGCATCTTGAGTTCATTCTGGCCCTCCCGCCTCCTCCCCCTTCCGTCCTTGTCCCCCCCCCCTCCCCCCTCCTTCCATCTTCCTCCCTCCCTCCCCCCCTCCACCCCGTCAACCGCGATTGCCTTGGCGCCCCTGCCTCCGACGCGCAGGCGCTGGTCTGCGCGCTCGCCTGCGCGGGCGCCTGCCTGCTGCTCCGCCAGGCCGCCTTCGCGGCCCCTGGCGGCGCGGCCGCCACCACCTCCGCCCCGCGGGCGCTGCGCGGCGCAGGGGCGGCGGCGCCGCACGAGGCACTGGGCCCCCCTTGCGAGGATCGGGGAGGGAGGCGGTGCTGATGCGGATGCGGATGCTGATGCTGGCCCTGATGCTGATGATGCTGATGCCGAGGAGGAGGATGGGGAGGGGGAGGGGGACGGGGAGGGAGAGGGGAAGGAGGAGGAGGAGGAGGAGGAGGAGGAGGAGGAGGAGGAGGAGGAGGAGGAGGAGAGGAGGAGGAAGGAGGAGGAGGAGGGGCAGGGGTCGAGGAGGACGAACACGACGGGCTTGGGAGGACGCGCGCGATGAACACGATACCCCTCCTGGGGCCCAGCCTGGCCAGTTCTTCGAGCTCCGCTCAGCCGTGGTGACGAGGAGGGCCCCCCCGAAAGCCGAGCACGGGCAGGCAATCTCCGATCTCCGACCTTCGACCCTCGACCGCCGCGGAGGCGGCTGGGGCTGGCTCCTCCGCGTCCCCGCTGAGCCTCGGCCTTGCCGTGGGCCTCGCTGCCGGCCTGGCGGCGGTGGCGCGCCGCAGCGCGGCCCGCTTCGGGGGGTCGCCGCCGCCGCCGCGGCCGTCGCCACAGCAGCCGCCCTCGTCGCCGTCGCCGTCGCCGTCGCCGTCGCCGGCGCTGTTATAGTTATCGTCGTCGTCGTCGTCGTCGTCGTCGCCGTCGCCGTCGCCGTCGCCGTCTCCTGTCGTCGTTGCCGTCGTCGTCGCCTTGGTCGTTTTCGTCTTCGTTTTCGTCGTCGTCGTCGTGGTCGTTTTCGTCGTCGTCGTTTTCCTCGTCGTCGTCGTCGTCGTCGTCGTAGTGAAACTACTACGACGACGTTCTCGTCGTTGTCGTCGTTCTCGTCGTTCTCGTCGCTGTCGTCGCCTACTCCTTGCCCTTCTTCCCCTGTCCTCATGCTGTGCTGGGCGTCTTCTTGAAAGTGTAACTTATCATAGAGTAATGCGCATTTTGTTTTGATGAGTTTGCTATTTGTGTAGACATTTGGAAACGGTGGACAGGGTCATGTGAGAGTAGTATCACTTTCAATGCCCACCTGTTGACTTTATCTGGCAGGTACTGGCAAAACAGAGTGGTTGCACAGTGGGCGCGGAGTCAGCAGTACGGATCCACCAGCCTAGGTTAAATACTTGTGAAATCGGGAGCAATGCAGCTGGCCAGCGACCACCTAACAATAATCAACTTGCAATGGGCAAAGGGCGACTGGCAAAGAGCGACGAGCATCTAGCATGAGCAATACTGAATGCACCGTCGATAATTGTCATGGGACGCAGAGTCGATACCACCGAACATGTGAGCATGCTAGCGTAATTCGGACAACGGGTAGCTTGCTAAAGCGATGTTTGCATCTTAGGTTATGGCCATCGGGCAACAACATGTCGCGGATACTTTTGACTTGGTTCGGAGTGAGAAAGTGTTGACCAGTTCGTGAAGACCAGGTAGTCAGAAGTAATGCGTATTGGGTTCGCTGAATCACGAGTGCTGGGTATCCGCTCGAAAGTGGAAAGCTGTAGCTCGCTATGATTGCAGGTTAGGAAGCTGCAATGCTCAGCATTCACTATCGAGTCTTGACCAGCGGATACGTCACCGATGGGCAAATAACACGATCTATCGAATGCAGCGTGTGACGACATGCGCATCCAGAGACCACCTATCGTCGAAGCTCACCACTCTTCCAGGTTGCGGGCGCCGAGCGAGGGGGGGAAGGGAGAAGGAGAAGGCCTTCTCAGAAGGCGGCGGGACTTCTCAGAAGCCCTTGCGCCTTCTGAGAAGTTTTTACCTAACAGCGAAGACTGATAGGTTTCTAGTAGGGTCAAAAGAGAGCATCATGACGCCCCAGGGGGTTCTGGGCGCGATCCGGGGGGATGCCGGGGAATTCGTTTTAAGCAAACAGTAATGCACTTCGTGGTCTTCGAGTTCCCAGGACTCCATTCCTGGGCATGATTTTGAATGCCTGGAGCCAACTGTAGGCCACTTCGTGTTCTTCGTGTTCCCAGAACACCATTCCCAGGCCACATTTTGAATGCGCGGAGCCAGCTGTAGGCCACTTCGTGTTCTTCGTGTTCCCAGAACACCATTCCCAGGCCACATTTTGCTTGCCCGGAGCCAACTGTGGGCCACTTCGTTTTCTTCGTGTTCCCAGAACACCATTCCTGTACCACATTTTGCTTGCCCGGAGCCAACTGTGGGCCACTTCGTGTTCTTCGTGTTCCCAGGACACCATTCCTGTACCCCATTTTGCTTGCCCGGAGCCAACTGTGGGCCACTTCGTGATCTTCGTGCTCCCAGAACACCAGTCCTGTGCAATATTTTGAATGCCCGAGCTGAGGCAGGCTGGGGCCGAGGCAGGCTGAGGCCGAGGCAGGCTGAGGCTGAGGCTGAGGCACGCCGAGGCAGGCTGAGGCTGAGGCTGAGGCAGGCTCAGGCTGAGGCAGGCTGAAGCTGAGGCTGACGCAGGCTGAGGCCGAGGCAGGCTGAGGCTGAGGCTGAGGCAGGCTGAGGCTGAGGCAGGCTGAGACTGAGGCTGAGGCAGGCTGAGGCTGAGGCTGAGGCTGAGGCTGATGCAGGCTGAGGCTGAGAGGCTGACGCTGAGGCTGAGGCAGGCTGTGGCTGAGGCTGAGGCCGAGACAGGCTGAGGCTGAGACTGAGGCAAGCCGCGGCAGGCTGAGGCTGAGGCTGAAGCTGAGGCAGGCTGAGGCTGAGGCTGATGCTGTGGCTGAGGCTGAAGCAAGCTGCGGCTGAGGCAGGCTGAGGCTGAGGCTGATGCAGGCTGAGAGGCTGAGGCAGGCTGAGGCTGAGGCTGAGGCAGGCTGAGGCTCAGGCTGAGGCCGAGGCAGACTGAGGCTGAGGCCGAGGCGAGCCGAGGCAGGCTGAGGCTGAGGCTGAGGCTGATGCTGAGGCAGGCTGAGGCTGAGACAGGTTGAGGCTGAGGCTGAGGCAGGCTGATGCTGAGGCAGACTGAGGCTGAGGCAGAGGCAGGCTCAGGCCGAGACAAGCTGAGGCTGAGACTGAGGCTGAGGCTGAGGCTAAGGATGAGGCCGAGGCAGGCCGAAGCTGAGACAAAGTGAGGCTGAATGGGGGGGGAAAAGGTGGGGGGGGGGGGCGGGTAGGAGGGGAGGCATGAGGCGCTGAGGCCGAGGCAGGCTGAGGCTGAGGCTGGGCAAGCAGAGGCAGGAAGGCTGAGGTGAGGCTGAGGCTGAGGCTGAGGCTGAGGCTGAGGCAGGCTGAAGCTGAGGCTGACGCAGGCTGAGGCCGAGGCAGGCTGAGGCTGAGGCTGAGGCAGGCTGAGGCTGAGGCCGAGGCAGGCTGAGGCTGAGGCCGAGGCAAGCTGAGGCAGGTTGAGGCTGAGGCTGAAACCGAGGCAGGCTGAGGCATCCGTAGGAATCCATAGGAAGCCTTGGGAATCCCTCGGAATCCTTAGGAATCCGTAGACATCCTTAGGAATCCGTAGGCATAGTTAAGCATCCTCAGGAATCCTTAGGAATCCTTAGGATTCCTCAGGAATCCTTAGGAATCCCTAGGAACCCCTAGGAATCAGGATTCCTAAGGACTCCCAAGGTTTCCTAAGGATTCCGATGGATACCCAA
Source organism: Prorocentrum cordatum (assembly GCA_963575745.1). Taxonomy (NCBI): domain Eukaryota; class Dinophyceae; order Prorocentrales; family Prorocentraceae; genus Prorocentrum; species Prorocentrum cordatum. Next base: position 429,463 of record CAUYUJ010009502.1, on the reverse strand, counting down.
GGATGCCTAAGGATGCCTTAGGAATCCCTAGGAATCCTTAGGATTCCATTGGATCCTAAGGCCGTTGCCACTGCGACAGTCATTGCGAATGCGACTGCGACTACGAGAACAGCAGAATTCTACAACTGGATTCTCACCTGAATCTTAAAGGGAATGCTTCCAGATATGCTTATACACATCGCTGTTAGGTTGCTTTGCCGGGATAATTCGTGTCTTCGGGGAAGGTTTAGAAAACTTCTCAGAAGGCCGGGAGACTTCCGAGCCTTCCGAGAAGCCCCGCCCCTTCTCACTTCCCCCCTTCGCCCGCCGCCATAGGGAGCAATACCAATTACTGCACGCGGGTAGTTGTCTGGCGGGTATATTCTGTGTGCTACTGGATGTGCCAAGTTCTTTGACCACTGTCTTTGCTTTGGGTCCGCGCTCGCAGGCCTCATGATGAAACGGTGACCAGGGTGGCGGTTGTGGCAGTCGTGAATGGGTTGGAGATGATGTGGAGGAGGCGGAGGAGAGGGACGATGAAAGGTAGCACGAGGCGTATTTTGAGGAGAGGAAGGCGCAGATGGAAGGCTCCCCGCCGCGCGTTCGCCGACGGCCTCGTGGGATCGGAGTACCACGGCTGGGGCAAGTACGAGGTGGCTCCAGTTGGCTCGTGCGTGTCTCAATTCGGTACCCAAGCCTGAGGATTGCCCTTCCTATCCGTCCTTGACTCAGTTGTCTCGTATCCCGCAATCGGCTGAAGTGTCGAAGAAGGGGAGTGGGAGAACAGGGGATGGTGAGTAAGGGATGGAAGGGATGCCCACTTCTGTCCTCGTTCGTCTCCCTCGTGTCGTCCTCGGCCCCCTCCTTTCTAGCAGTGTCCCGTCCCGTTTGTTCTCGTGCCACTTCAAGATCTATGCGCTGTTTGGCGGTCTTGTGACCGTGAACTTCAATGCCTGGGAGGAGAACCAGCACGCGTACCAGAGTAGTATTGATACTCAGAGTCTGAAGCAGGAGGGGGAGAAACAGGAAGATAACAGAGGAGGGTGGGGAGGAGGAGGGGAAGGAGGTGGAGAAGGGGGAGGCGTGCATATTTGCACTTGCGTGCACGCACATGTAGCAATCGAGCGGCCTTCGGCCCGTCCCGCCACCGTGCGTGCTTGGGTTGTGGGTCATAGGCCTCTCGGGTGCATATTCGGGTCTGTCAGGGTACCTCTCCGGGGCCTCTGGAGAGAAGTAATCACCCGATACAACATTGCTTATGCGCCTGTGCCGCGAGTTCGGATGTATCGGTCACCGTGCCGCGAGGCCTGAGAGGAGTATCGTCAGGTAAGGTCTCCCGTGATAGTATTACTTGAGACTGCCGTTTTGAGCGCAATAACACATCTGTTTGTATACACATACGCGCATATAGACACCAGTGTGAGCTTGTATGTTAAATCCACGGAACCGATGCGCGCCGACAAGCAGGCAATACTGCAAACTGAAAGCCCGCGACTCTTTCAGTCATATGCGTCGGCGGATATGGGAGAATATCCTTCGCGTATCCCCACCAGTCCGTAGCCTTGGGCTCAAGCCGTCTCCCGGGGGGGGGGGGGCTCCTCCCTCTGGGGTTGGGGCTCGAGGTTGGCCGGCGCGGCCTGGGGGCCGCCGTCTCCCCCTGGGTTCCGCCGTCTCCCCCCGGGCTCGCCGCCGCCCTGGCTGCCGCCGGCGGCGGCCCCCCTGGCTTGGCTGCGGCGGCTGGCGCCGCTGGCGCTGCGCGTGCGGCTGGTGCCGCTAGCGCTGCCGCTCCCGCGGCCGCCGGCGCCGGCACCGCCGCCGCGGCCTCCGCCGCGTGCGCCGCCGCCGCGGCCAGGGGCGCCGCGCGCCGTCGCCGCGGCCGGGGGGCTACAGTGGCCGCTGCCGCCTCCGCGGGCCGCGGCCAAGGCGGCCTCTGCGGCCCCCCCACGAACCCCGCCCCAAAACCCACCCGCCCTGCCGCTGGCCCCGCGCTGCCGCTGCCGACGCCGCTCTGCTCCCTCTCCGGTGGCGGCGGCGGCGTCGGAGGGCTCGTTGGGCCGCGCCGCTGCCCCGTCGCCCTTGCGGGCCGCCGGCTCCGTCTGCCGCCGCCGGCCGCCGCTGCCGCGCCCCGCCCGCCCGTCCGCCGCCGCCGCCAGCCGCTGCGGCCGCCGCGCTGCTCCCCTCCTGTCGGCGGCGGCCGGCGGCGGCCGCGGCGGCCAGCGTCCGAGGCAGCCTCCGCTGCTGCTGCCGCGGCCGCCGGGGAGACTGCCGCTCCGCGCACGACGCTGCGGCGGCGGAGGGCGCGGTTGCCGGCGCCTGCCGCCGCCGCCCCCCTGCGGCCGCCGCCGGCCGCCGCCGCCGCCAGCCCGCCGCCCCCCGCGGCTCCGCCGCCGCCGCTGCGGCAGCCGCCGCTTGGTTCCCCCTCCAGCGGCGGCGTCGGCTTGCGCGGGCCGCGGGCCGTCGTCGCGGCAGGCCGTCGTCGCGGCAGCCTTCGCGGCGGCCGCTGCAGCTGCCGCTGCCGCCGCCGCTGCCGGCTCCTCGCCAGCGGCGGCGGCGGCGGATGGCGCGTTGGCCGGCGCCGCCGCGGCAACGCGCGGCCTGCCCCGCGGCCCTTCCCACGGCGAGCCCGACGGCCGGGCCCGCGGCCAGCCCGACTGCCAGCCCCGCGGCCTGCTCGACTGCCAGCCGCGCAGCCAGCCCGACGGCGAGCCCCACGGCCTGCCTGGCTGCCCGCCCCACGGCCCGCCTGACGGCCAGCCCGACGGCCCGCCCCGCGGCCAGTCAGACTGCCAACCCCACGGCCGGCCTCACGGCCAGCCCTACGGCAGTGCGGCCGCGCAGGGTGTCGTCAGCCGCAGCGCGCCGTCTCCTCCCTTTCCTGAGGCAGACCAGCGGGCCCCAATAGTGCTCTTCACTCCTATCAGCACCTCTGGGGCAGTGTCGTTGTGGAGACAGGAGATGCGACCCGAAGCGTGCCCCCTCCTGGAGACAGGGCCGTGGCGACAATTGGGGGTGCTGCAGAAGGCGCGCCTGCGCTCGGAGACGTTCCTCACAATTCTGGCAGTCAGGAAGATGTATCCGAAAGTGCGGCCTTCAGCTGCAAAAGGAACGCGCCCCCTCTTGGAGATAGCATCGTGGCGATAGTTGGCAGCGCTGCAGAGGGCGCGCCCGCGCTCGGAGACGTTCCTCACAATTCTGACAGTCAGGGAGATGTATCCAAACGTGCGGCCTTCAGCTGCAAAAGGAACGCGCCCCCTCCTGGAGACAGCATCGTGGCGATAGTTGGCAGCGCTGCAGAGGGCGCGCCCGCGATCGGAGACGCTCCTCACAATTCTGACAGCCAGGGGGGTGCATCCGAAAGTGCGGCCTTCAGCCGCAAAAGGAACGCGCCCCCTCCTGGGCCCAGCATCGTGGCGATAGTTGGCAGCGCTGCAGAGGGCGCGCCCGCGCTCGGAGACGATCCTCACAATTCTGACAGTCAGGGAGATGTTTCCGAAAGTGCGGCCTTCAGTTGCAACAGGAACGCGCCTTTTCATGGAGACATCATCGCGGCGATAGTTGGCAGCGCTGCGGAGGGCGCGCCCGCGCTCGGAGATGTTCCTCACAATTTTTACAGTCGGGAATTTGTATCCGGAGGTGCGGGCTTCAGCGGCAAGAGTCCTCTGGGAGAGCTCGAGACTGATCATGTGGTCGTTTGCCACGGCGCCTCGGTCCCCCCCCCTCCTGGAGACCGGCAGGCGGGCCCCCATGGTGCTCCTCGCTCCTATCGGCGTCCCTGGGGCAGGTTCGCGGAGGAACCCAGAAATGCCGTCGAAAGCGCGCTCCCTCCAGGAGACAGTATCGTGGCGATAACTGGGGGTGCTGCAGGGGGCGCGCCCGCGTTCGGAGACGTTCCTTTCAATTCAGACACTCTGGTATTTGTATCCGAAAGTGCGGCCTTCAGCTGCAAAGGTCTTCTGGGAGAGCTCGAGACTGATCGGGTGGTCGTTTGACACGGCGCGTCGGTCCCTCCCCCCCCTGGAGACCTGCAGGCGGACCCCCATCGTACTCCTCGCTTCCACCGGCGTCCCTGGGGCAGGTTCGCGGAGGAAACCATCAGCGTGTCGGTTCTCCCTGGCAACGGCATCGCGGCGACAGTTGGGGGCGCTGCAGGGGGCGCGCGCGCGTTCGGAGACTTTATTCACAAATGAATAGCCAGGACATCATTCCTCGCAGTTCTGACAGCCAGGAAGGTGCATCCGCAAGTGCGGCCTTTAGCTGCGAAAGGACAGCGCCCCCTCCTGGAGACAGCATCGTGGCGATAGTTGGCAGCGCCGCAGAGGGCGCGCCCGCGCTCGGAGACGTTCCTCACAATTCTGACCGTCGGGAAGATGCATCCGAAAGTGCGGCCTTCAGCTGCAAAAGGAACGCGGCCCCTCCTGGAGACATCGTCGTGGCGATTGTTAGCGGCGCTGCAGGGGGCGCGCCCGCGCTCGGCAGCGTCGCGGCGATAGCTGGCAGCGCTGCAGAGGGCGCGCCCGCGCTCGGAGACGTTCCTCGCACTTCTGACAGTCAGGGAGATGTGTCCAAAAGTGCGGCCTTCAGCTGGAAAAAGGAACTCGCCCCCTCCTGGAGACAGCGTCGGGGCGATAGTTGGCAGCGCTGCAGAGGGCGCGCCCGCGCTCGGAGACTTTCCTCGCAATTCTGACAGTCAGGGAGATATCTCCGAAAGTGCGGCCTTCAGCTGCAAAAGGAACTCGCCCCCTCCTGGAGACAGCGTCGGGGCGATAGTTGGCAGCGCTGCGGAGGGCGCGCCCGCGCTTGGAAACGTTCCTCACACTTCTGACAGTCAGGGACCTGTTTCCGAAAGTGCGGCCATCGGCTGCCAGGGTCCTCTGGGAGAGGTCGAGCCTGATCAGGTGATTGGTTGCCGCGGCGCGTCGGTCCCTCCCCCTCCTGGAGATCGGCAGGCGGACCCCCTATGGTGCTCCTTTCTCCCATCAGCGTTCCCAGGGCAGGTTCGCGGAGGAACCCATCGGCGTGTCGGTCCCCCCCTTCCTGGAGATCGGCAAACCGGCGTTCCTACAAATCCTCTTTCCTATCAGCGTCCCGGGGGCAGGGCCCCGGTGGAGGCCGAGGATGCGCGCGATGGCGCGCCCGCTCCTGGCAACTGCCTCGCGGCGACAATTGGGGACGCTGCTGAGGGCGCTCCCGCGCTCGGATACTTTCCTCGCGCATGGTCAGGAGATCATGTCGGTTTGCAGCCTTCAGCTGCAGGAGTCCTCTGGGAGAGCTTCAGGCTGAACAGGTGGTCGGTCGCAGCAGCGTGTCGTCCCATTCCCCTCCTGTAGACAGGCAAGCAGGCGTTCCCACAGCTCCTCACTCCTATCAGCACCCCTTGGGCAGCGTCGTTCTGGAGGCGGAAGGTTCGGCCGAAATGGTGCCCCGTCCTGGCAGCAGTGTCGCGGCGACAATGGGGGGCGCTGCAGAAGGCGCACCCGTGTTTGGAGACGTTCCCCGCAAAGTTGACAGTCAGGAGGACCAGTGCCGGGCCCTGAAGCCGGGGCCAGGGCCGGGGCCGCGGCGCCAAAGCGGCGGGGCCGGGGCCGGGGCTGGGGCTGGAGCTTGGGCTGGGCTGGACTGGGGCCGGGGCCAGGGCCGGGGGCGAGGCGGGGGGGGGGGGCTGGGCCGGGGGGGGCGGGCCAAAACCATGACCAGGAGCGGGCCTGGGGCCAGGGCTGGGGCCGTGGGGCCGGGATCGGGGTTGGGGCCAGGGCCGGGGCCGGTGCTGGAACCCGGGGCCCTGGGGCCGGGAGCGGAGCCAGGGCCATGGGGCGGGGGTCAGGGCTGGAGCCTGGGGCCAGGGCCGATCGAGGCTAGGGCCAGGGCCGCGGCTGGATGGGACCGCCGGGGCCCGGGCCAGGGCCGGGCCGGGGCTGGGGCCGGTGCGGAGACAGGGGGCCGGGGGGCCAGGGCCGGGACTGGGGCGGGGCCAGGGCCAGGAGGAGCGGCCAGTCGGGGCCGGGGGTTGGGGCCGGGACCGGGGCCAGGACGGGGGCTAAGTCGAAGCCCGGGCTGGTGCCGCGGCCCAGCCGGGGCCGGGACTGCAGCGGGGGCCAGGGCTGGGGCCAGGGCCGGGACCGGGACCGGGGCTGGGACAGGGGCTTGGACAGCTCTAGGGGCCAGGGCCAGGACCAGTCCCCGGCCGGGAGCCCAGATCTGCAGGGGCCATGGGCTGGAGCTGGGGCTGGGGGCGGGGTCGGGGCCCGTGCCAGAGCCGAATTCGGAGGCCAGGCTGGGGGCCGGGCGAAAATGCTGAACGGCCCCTCCCCTGCAGTCGGGGGGTCGAGCGAAAACGCTGAACGGGCCACCCCCTTGCAGAGCGGAGCTCAAGCGAAGCTCAAGCTCACGCTCTTTCACTCACGCGCCGGATCGGCGGAATAGCTTGAAGGGTGGAGAGTGCCAAACATCGACGTGTGCCTTAAGGGATTTGGCGATTTTCATTCAAAGACCCTGTGCAGAACCATGTTGGATCCTTCTAGAGGCACCTTGGGGCCATCCTGTCGCACATCTCGACATGCCAGCAACCTGACACCGCTTTTGCTTTGAGAGGTCGCCACATCGCTGGCTTCTCTCGTAGCGGGGCCCTCTTAGAGCTGTCTTGGGACTATGCGAGCGCTGTCTGGGGGCGCTTCTTGGTTCTCTTAGGGCCCCCTTGGAGCCTTTTGGTGCCATCTTGGGCCCCCTTGGGCCATCGCGTTTTTTTGGGGGAGAAAGGGGTCCAGGGGCTGCCTGGGGGGGGTAGTGGGGGGCTGTCTTGGGCCGTCTTTAGCCGTCTTTAGCCGTCCTGGAGGTTTCTTGGCCCATTCTCGGGGCGTCTTGGGCCCTCTGGGAGTCGCCTGCGGGCCGCCTTGGCCCTTGTTGGCGCGTTTGGGCCCCCCCCTGTTGGAGCCATCTTGAACTCGGAATCTCAGAAGCGCTGAGTGCCAAAACATTGTGCCAAAGCTGGAAGGAAGTACGCAGACGATTTTCACCACTTGAGGTCCGTGCAGAGCCATCTTCCGTCCGCGGGGTTGCTGAGCTGTCGAGGGCTCTTTTGGGGTCTTTCGGGGGGCGCAGGAGGTGATCTTGCGGGGCGGGCGTTTCCTTTGCCCGACTGGGCCGGCTCTTGCTGCCCCGGGGCAGAAGGCCTCTTCAACCCCGCAGTGGCGCAGTTCCAATGTGTTCGATCGGACGGGTACTTTTTTTCCCAACCGTCCTGTGGTGTTGGGTCCTCGTTTTGAAGAGACGGTGCCCCGCGTCTCCCTCGCTCCTCCTCCTCCTCCCGCTGCCTCCTCCCTCCACCCTCCTCTCCCTCGTTGCCTCTGCTCACGGCGCACCCCTCACACGTTTCGTAGCCCCATAGGGAGCTCCACCTAAGGGCCCAGTGGCGCAGTTCGCATGCGTCTCCCCCACCCAGGACAGTGTTTCGTGGCCCCATAGGGAGCTCCACCGAGGGTCCCAGTGGCGCAGTTCGCATGCGTCTCCCCCACCCAGGACAGCTTTTCGTGGCCCCATAGGAAGCTCCACCGAAGTCCCAGTGGCGCAGTTCGCATGCGTCTCCCCCACCCAGGACAGCGTTTCGTGGCCCCATAGGGAGCTCCACCGAAGGCCCCAGTGGCGCAGTTCGCATGCGTCTCCCCCATCCAGGAGGACAACGTTTCGTGGCCTCATAGGAAGCTCCACCGAAGTCCCAGTGGCGCAGTTCGCATGCGTCTCCCCCGCCCAGGACAGCGTTTCGTGGCCCCATAGGGAACCCCACCGAGGGTCCCAGTGGCGCAGTTATCATGCGTCCCCCCCACCCAGGACAGCGTTTCGTGGCCCCATAGGGAGCTCCACCGAGGGTCCCAGTGGCGCAGTTCGCATGCGTCTCTCCCGTCCAGGACAGCGTTTCGTGGCCCCATAGGGAGCCCCACCGAAGGCCACATTGGTGCAGTTCGCATGCGTCTCCCCCGACCAGGACAGCGTTTCGTGGCCCCATAGGGAGCTCCACCGAAGGTCCCAATGCCGCACTTCGCATGCGTCTCCCCCGCCCAGGACAGCGTTTCGTGGCCCCATAGAGAGCTCCACCGAGGGTCCCAGTGGCGCAGTTATCATGCGTCCCCCCACCCAGGACAGCGTTTCGTGGCCCCATAGGGAGCCCCACCGAGGGCCCCAGTGGCGCAGTTCGCATGCGTCTCCCCCACCCAGGACAGCGTTTCGTGGCCCCATAGGGAGCTCCACCGAGGGTCCCAGTGGCGCAGTTCGCATGCGTCTCCCCCACCCAGGACAACGTTTCGTGGCCCCATAGGGAGCTCCACCAAAGGCCCCAGTGGCGCAGTTCGCATGCGTCTCCCCCACCCAGGACAACGTTCCGTGGCCCCATAGGGAGCTCCACCGAGGGTCCCAGTGGCGCAGTTCGCATGCGTCTCCCCCACCCAGGAAGGCCCCAGTGGCGCAGTTCGCATGCGTCTCCCCCACCCAGGCCAACCTTTCGTAGCCCCATAAGGAGCTCCACCGAAGTCCCAGTGGCGCAGTTCGCATGCGTCTCCCCAATCCAGGGCAGCGCTTCGTGGCCCCATATGGAGCTCCACCGAAGGCCACAACTGCACTCGCATGCGTCTCCCCCGTCCAGGACAGCGTTTCGTTGCCCCACAGGGAGCTCAACCGAAAGCCCCAGTGCCGCAGTTCGCATGCGTCTCCACCCACCCAGGACAGCGTTTCGTGGCCCCATAGGGAGTTCCACCGAAGGCAACAGTTGCTGCAGTCACATGCGTCTCCCCTACCCAGGACAGCCTTTCGCGGCCCACAGGGATCTCCACCGATTGCGATACTCACAACGACGGTACTCACAACTGCATATGGTTGGGTCCTTCGCCAGGCTAATTGTTTGTTGTTGGTGCCCCCCGTTTAGTTAGCTCGTCCTCCAGCGAAGTTACTCTGCCTTGCCGCCGACACAAAAAAGTCTGTTGTGATTCAGTGCTGGCTCCTCAGCCACGCGCAGAAGGGGGGTATGGGGGAGGGGGGAATGCTTCTTAGAAGCACCCCTGCTTCTTAGAAGGCGCACGCCTTCTCTGTAGATGCAGGGCTGGCGCCTTCTGAAAATCAGCCTCCTTCGAAGATGCCTTCCCGCCTGCTTCTTAAAAGGCGCTGGCC
>CAUYUJ010009502.1:402834-415334 GCA_963575745.1 Prorocentrum cordatum | reverse complement strand
TGGCCAGAAATCGCTCAGCACAGCACTGTAGGCAGCATCCCAGTGGAGAGACGATGACGGACAATTCAGGCTGAACGAATAACAAATGAGAGCCCTGCTCGAGGGAGCGCGTACGAGGGTTCCCGTTCGCACAGCCATGGCATCTTCCCACGCGGCAGACGGGCTTCTCACAGAAGCCCAGAGCACAAGTCATACGTCCAGTGCGGGACCAGTCTCGGGAGACCGCGAGGCGAGATCATGGACAACACGATGACGGACGGCGCGACTGTTGGAAGGCCCAAGAGCGATGGTCAGAGGCGGCCGCTGCAGCCAGCGGGTGGACGACCTCAGCAGGCGCCAGAGATGCCTGGACCGACGGGTGGAGGGAATGGAAATCATCGTGGGACGACGCCTGGAACTCGGGGGAGAAGGGAAGAGATAACTGTCCCCCGACTCCTGGGGGGAGACGAGGGGCAAAGACTTCACCGATCCGGATACGGCGACGAGCTTCCACAGGTCTTCGCCACCATGCAGGGCGAGAGAAGAAAGACGTGGAAGCATAATGGAGGGCCTAAGAGGAAGCTTCGAGTCGATCGCAAGTTCTTCGACCGCGGCAAGGGGGAGACGACCGCCGCCACCCCCGCTCGCGCGAAGAAGGGTCCAGATCGGAAGGGGCATCGAGCAGCCAACGGACAGTTCCGACCTTGGGAAGGTCGTCTTCCCTTGGCAGAACTCATCGAGCGAAACCGATGTCGAGCATGCAGCCAAAAAAGGTCATCGGTGACGTGAGTGCCCCTGGCGGAACGGCCAGCCGTCGAGCGCGAGTGCGGCCGCGTCCAGGATCGCGAGTGCCACTAATTTTGGTCGGCCACGTCCGCGCCAATATCATCGTCCCGACCGAGGAGGACGACGACGAGGAGCTGTCCAGGTCGCGGTCCTGGTCGTGCAACCCGGGGGGGCATCGTGGGCGCGGCGGCGGGGCAGGGCTTCGGGGGGCGCCTTCGCTGGAGAGGCGCGCGAAGGTTTTGAGTCGGGTGGGGGCTTCGGATTCCGTTGGTTCCTCCTCGTGGCCCCCGAGCTCGGGGAGTCGGTGGAGGCGCTGGTGCGCAGAAGGCGGCGTCTTGGGCCAGCTTCGAGCCAACTTCGGCTATCTTAGTGGGTTCTGGCACGTCTGACGCCGTCGGGAGCCGTCTTGGGGGCCTTTCTGGGCCGACTTGTGGCCCTCTTGGGGCGCTTCGGGGCCGTTTTGGAGGCCATATTGGGCGTCTTGGAGGCCATCTCGGGCGTGTTGGAGGCCTCTTGGGCCGTCTTGGGACCCTCTTGGGGCCGTCTTGGAGGCCACTTGGGCCGTCATGTGGCCCTCTTGGGGGCCTCTTGCGCGATCTTGGGAGCCTCTTGGGCCGTCTTGGGCCGTCGGAAAGCCGAAGAGGCGCAAATGCTAGAATCCTTCAAGAACATAAGGAAAATCCATAATTTTGGCCTCGTCGGGCCTTCCTGGAGGACGTCTTGGAGGCCTCGTGGGCCGTTTTGGAGGCCTCTTGCAGGCTTTTTGGGCCGTCTTAGATTATCTTGAGGCCATCTTGGGCAGTCTCGGGTACATCTTGGGGCCATCTTAGCCATCTTTGAGGCCACCTTGGCGTCTTGGAGGCATCTTGAAGGCCATCCTGGGACATCTTGGCCGTCTTGGAGGCCATCTTGAGCCATCTTGGGGCAGCAAAGGCGACGACGGAGCGATTTTCCAGGTGGCCGGCGGGACGGGCCGAAGCCCCAGGGGGAGTTCTTTTAGGAAAAGAGCCAAACCAAAACCAAAACCGAGAGGGTTTAACACGCCAGGCGCCCCTGCGATGAATCGACAGGGGGCGGCGGATCGAACACGCCTACGGCGAATCACCGCCGCCCCCTGCCCTTGTGGAAGCGCCTATGTGGCCGACAGCCGGGCTAGAGCTTGGCCAAGCTATCGGACCATGTGTTCCCCGAGTCGGTTTGGAAAACCTTTGGGGAACACGTGGGGGAGGAAGAGGAAGAAGGGGGAGAAGGAGGAAAAAGGAGAAGGGGGAGGATGCCTCTTCGGAGCCTCTTGAGGCACTCTTGGGCTCGATTGGGCCATCTTGGGATGTCTTGGAGGCCATCTTGGGCGTCTTGGAGGCCTCTTGGGCCTTGTTTGGGCCCTCTGGCGGCCGTCTTGGGGCCGTCTTGGGCCGTCTTGGGGCGCTCCTGGAGGCCTCTTGGGCCGTCTTGGGGCGCTCTTGGAGGCCTCCTGGGCTGTCTTGGAGCGTCGGGAAGCCGAAAAGACAAAAAACACCGAAATCCTTCCAAAACCATCGTAAAGAGGACGATTTTGGCCTCTTCGGGCCCTCCTGGAGAACCTCTTGGAGGCCTCTTGGGCCGTCTTGGGCCGTCTTGGAGGCTTCTTGGGCGAACGGGCGGCGGTATCTTGGACCCTCTTAGGCCGTCTCGGAGGCCGTCTTGGACCATCTTGGGTGGATTTGGAGGCCATCTTGGACCGTCTTGGAGGCCATGGAGGCCATCTTGGGCCAACGTGACCATCCTGCAGGCCATGTTGGGCCGTCTTGGAGGAAGAATTCGGATTGGGCGATTGCGTGTGCGTCTTGCGTTCTTGGGGGGCGGCCGGCGGGACGGGCCGAAACCCACTGGGAGATTTCTTTTGGAAAAATAATCAAAACCCAAACCGAAAAGATCCAGCACGCCAGGCACCCCTGCGATGAATCGACAGGGAGCGGCGGATCGAAGACGCCTACGGCGAACCACCGCCGCCCCCTGCCTTGTTGGAAGCGCCTATGTGGCCGAACGTTGAGGCCAGACCTGCCAAGCTATCGGATCATGTGTTCCCCGAATCGGTTTGAAAAGCCTTCGGGGAACACGTGGGCATCTTGAAGGTCATCTTGGCCGTCTGGGGGCCATTTGCATCTTTCTGGCCTTCTTGGAGGACGTCTTGGAGGGCTCTTGGGCCGTCTTGGAGGCCTTTTGCGGGCCTTTTGGGCCGTCTTAGACCATTTTGAGGCCATCTTGGGCCATCTTGGGTGCATCTTGGAGCCATCTTACCCGTCTTGGAGGCCATCTTGGCCGTCTTGGAGGCATCTTGGAGGCCATCTTGGGCCATCTTGGCCGTCTTGGAGGCCATCTTGGGCGTCTTGGAGGCCTCTTGGGCCGTCTTGAGGCCCTCTTGGGGCCTTCTTGGGGGCCTCTTGGGCCGTCATGGGGCCATCTTGGAGGCCTCTTGGGTGCTGTTGGGGCGATGTTGGGGACCTCTTGGGCCGTCTTGGGCCGTCGGAGAGCTGAAAAGAAGAACATGCCAAAATCCTTCAAAAACCTAAGGAAAATCAATGATTTTAACCTATTCGGGCCTTCCTGGAGGGCGTCTTGGAGGGCTCTTGGGCCGTCTTGGAGGCCTTTTGCGGGCCTTTTGGGCCGTCTTAGACCATCTTGAGGCCATCTTGGGCCGTCTTGGGTGCATCTTGGAGCCATCTTACCCGTCTTGGAGGCCATCTTGGCCGTCTTGGAAGCATCTTGGAGGCCATCTTGGGCCATCTTGGCCGTCTTGGAGGCCATCTTGGGCCAAGTTGGGGCAACAAAGGCATTGACAGATGGATTTTCGGAAACTTGCGGGTGGCCGGCGGGACGGGCCGAAGCCCACTGGGGAGTTCTTTTAGAAAAAGAACCAAAACCAAAACCTGAAACATCCAGCACGCCGTGCACCCCTGTGGCAAGACCACAGGGGGCGGCGGATCGAAGACGCCTACGGCGAATCACCGCCGCCCCCTGCCTTTTTGGAAGCGCCTATGTGGCCGAACGTTGAGGCCAGACCTGCCAAGCTATCGGACCACGTGTTCCCCGAATCGGTTTGGAAAGCCTTCGGGGAACACGTGGGCATCTTGAAGGTCATCTTGGCCGTCTTGGAGGCCTCTTGGGCAAGCTTTGGGCGATCTTTGGGGCTTTTTGGGCCGTCTCGGGCCAGCTTCGAGCCAACTTCGGCCATCTTGGTGGGTTCCTGGCACGTCTGAAGCCGTCGGAAGCCGTTTGGGGGGCCTCTATGGGCCGACTTGGGGCCCGCTTGGAATGCTCCAGGGCCGTCTTGGAGGCCATCTTGGGCGTCTGGGAGGCCATCTTGGGCGTGTTGGAGGCCTCTTGGGCCCTCTTGGGGCCCTCTAGGGGCCATCTTGGAGGCCACTTGGGCCATCATGGGGCTCTCTTGGGGGCCTCTTGGGCGATCTTGGGGGCTTCTTGGGCCGTCTTGAGCCGTCGGAGAGCCGAAAAGGCGCAAATGCCAAAATCCTTCAAAAACCAATGGAAAATCAATGATTTTGGCCTCTTCGGACTCTCCTGGAGGACCTCTTGGAGGCCTCTTGGGCCGTCTGGGAGGCCTCTGGGGGGCCTCTTGGGCCGTCTTGGGCCGTCTTGGACTCTCTTGGGCCGTTTTGGAGGCCGTCTTGGACCATCTCGGGCGGACTTGGAGGCCATCTTGGGCCATCTTCGCGATTTTTTGAGGATGTCCCGAGCGAAACGGCCGTTTTTGGGCATTGAGGGATGGGTTTTCCGAAATTTGCGGGTGGCCGGCGGGACGGGCCGAAGCCCACTGGGGAGTTCTTTTAGAAAAAGAACCAAAACCAAAACCTGAATCATCCAGCACGCCGTGCACCCCTGCAAGCAGGGGGCGGCGGATCTAGTGGCCTTCGGCCTATCCCGCCACCGTGCCTGGGTGGTGGGTCAGAGGCCTTATGGATGTTGGTTGGGATCTCGTGGTTGGCCTCTTCGGGGCCTCTGAGAGGCAGTTTTGAGGCCCCCCCAGGCCTCTCGGGCAGTTGCGGGGCTTCTTGGCCACTTTGGGGGCCTCGTTGGGGCCTCGTGGAGCTTTTTGGGGGCCTCTTGGGAGCTTCTTGGGGCCTCTAGGGGGCCTCTTGGGAACTTCTTGGGGCGGGAGGCGGGGGTACTCGAGTTCGGGACCCCCTCGGAGGCCACGATCCTCGTGATGGGTGTCAAAAAATGCCCTCCCCAGAGACACGCGGGTAGCCGCGACAAGCCCTAGGAGCCCCCCTGGAAAACGGAGCACAATTCGTCCCCCCCACCCCCCTCCTCCCCTTCCCCAGCAGAGCCCCTCCGGCCCCCCCCCAGCAGAGCTGAAGGTCAGGCTGTAGGCTGTAGGCTGTAGCTGAGGCTCTCTCGAACTCGCACGCCGGATCGGCAGATTCTGTCAAGGCGAGACGATCCACCGTCCAAGAACAGGTCCCAGGCCGAATCAAAGAGGCAGCCGCAGTCAGCGTGTCGGTCTCCCGTCTCCCTGTTCCTTTCCCTCTCCTCCTCCCCCGGCCCTCCCCGGCGGACTCTGGGAGGGTCGTGCAAGCTTGGCGCCCCAGTTCGGCCTTCAGTCTCGTTCTCCCGTCCACGAGCCGGCGAGGACCCTCGTGAGAAGACGGGGAACGCCGCTGGCCGCCGACGCCCAGAGGAAAGAGAGAGAGAGAGAGCGAGAGGCAGGCTTGGAGCCTCTCGATCTTGCGAACCTGTGCTCTGCCCTTACGTTCCCGACGAGTGCCCACTGTTTTGACACTGTCAGAGGAGGCAGCCCATGTGCTATACCGTCTTCAGTGGAGATTCTGGTTTCCGTGTAAGGACAGTGAAAGCTACTCCGATACATTGCCGTTAATTAGTGCTACCTCTTAGAGCTGAGTTTTAAGATGGGCGAGTGGTGACTGGAGATGCGACGTTTTTGTTCCCCTTCTCAAGCTCATTTCTTTTCGGGGGGGGACCATGGTAATCGAAGCCTCTGCCCTATATCGTTGCCGAGGGTCCCTCGTCCATTGCCTGAGTTTGAATCTTCAGCAAAGGAACGGAGCAGGCGTCTCCGTAACCATCATGGCTCAAGCCATACATTCTCCATTCCCTGCTGTAAACCTCTAGTCACCTGCATCTACCCGTGCCCCTTCATCCCATTCCCTCTCTATGCTCTGATAGAGGTGGCTGTGCTTGCAGCAGATAGTACTGGAGCGTAGCCCGACAACCTCCTGGGAGAGAGAGAGGGAGAGAGAAAGAGAGCAGCATCGGCATCCGTTGTCGCCGTCGGTGGGGAGACAGTAGGAGGACAAGGAGGTGCAAAGGAGAACGACGACGACCTCCGCCTCCCGAGGCCGAGCTGAAGCACTGCCGCGTCGCCATGCTGGCCTTCGTTGGCTTCATCGCGCCAGATGGGTTCCGCATTCCGATCCCGCAGCTGCAGGCGAGCCCGCGCGGAGGAGGAAGAGGGCGGAGGAGGGAGAAGGAGCATCGAAGACGCCCGCTGCGAACCACCGCCGCCCACTGCCTTTCTGGAAATACCGATGTGGCCGAATGTATGGCCAACGCTTGATCCAGCTGTGGAGCTCTGCGCTCCCCCAGCCGTTGTGGAAGTCCCTTGGGGAACAATTGGGGGATGATGATGTTGATGATGATGACGATGATGATGCTGATGATGATGATGGTGATGACGATGATGATGGTGATGATGCTGATGATGATGCGGATGATGGTGATGAGGAGGATGATGCTGATGATGACGATTATGACGATGCTAATGATGATGACGATGATGCTGATGATGCTGCTGCTGATGATGCTGACGAGGATGCGGACGATGCTGCTGCTGCTGATGATGATGTCGATGATAAGGATGATGCTGGTGATGTTGATTACGACGCTGATGTTGATTACCATGATGATGATGATGATGATGATGATGATGATGATGATGATGATGATGATGATGATGATGATGGTGATGACCATCATGGTGGCGATGATGATGCTGAGGATGATGAGATTGCTGATCGCGATTATGATGTCTGATTATGCTGCTGATGATGATGCTGATGCTGATGCTGGTGTTGTTGATGATGATGATGGTGATGATGATGATGATGATGATGATGATGATGATGATGATGTTGCTGCTGATGATGATGATGACAATGCTGATGCCGATGCTGCCGATAATGCCGTTGGTGATACTGCTGCTGATGCTGATGCTGATGCGGATGCTGCTGCTCAATACGATGCTGATGCTGCTGCTGATGATGATGATGCTCACGATGACGATGACGATTCTGATGATGATGATGATGATGATGATGATGGTGATGGTGATGATGATGCTGATGCTGATGATGAGGATGATGATGATGATGATGCTGATGATGATGACGGTGATGGTGATGGTGATGGTGATGATGATGATGATGATGATGATGATGATGATGGTGATGATGATCTGATGATGATGATGATGATGATGATGATGATGATGATGATGATGATGATGATGATGATGATGATGATGATTATGACTATGATGCTGCTGATGGTGGTTATGATGAGGACGATGATGGGGACGATGACGGTGATGGTGATAATGATGGTGATGGTGATGACGATGGTGATGGTGCTGCTGATGCGGATGATGGTGATGATGCTGCTGCTGATGATGCTGATGATGTGGATGTTGATGCTGCTGCTGATGCTGCTGGTGCTGATGATGAAGATGGTGATGATGATGTTGATGATGATCATGCTGATGATGACGATGATGCGGATGATGACGGTGGTGGTGGTGATGATGAGGATGCTGTCGATGACGACGACAATGTGATGATGATGCTGATGATGATGATGATGATGATGATGATGATGATGATGCTGATGATGAGGTGGCTGTTGTTTATGACGATCATGGTGATGATGATGCTGATGACGATGGTTGTGCTGATGACCACGACGCTGCTGCCTTTGCTAATGCTGCTGCTGATGATGATGGTGAGCATGCGGATGAAGATGCCGATGACGAAGACGATTTCGACGCTTATGATGATGACGATGACGATGATGATGCTGATGATGAGGATGAGGATGATGATGATGATGATGATGATGACGATGATAATTCTGATGATCATGATGAGGATGATGATGAGCATGCCGATGATTGTGATGGTCATGATGGTGACGATGGAGAAGGCGATGACGATGCTGATGGTGATGATCATGCCCATGCTGACGCTGATGATGATGATGATGACACTGGTAGGGGTGATGATGATGATGCTGATGATACTGATGACGATGATGACGAGGAGGACGATGACGATGATTCTGATGATGCTGATGATGATGATGATGATGATGATGATGATGATGATGATGATGATCATGGTGATGATGATTATTATTATGATGATGATGATTCTGATGATGCTGATGATGACGATGCTGAGGATGCTTATGGTGATGATGCTGATGCTGATGATGACAATGAGGATCAGGATGAGGATGATGAGGCTGATGATGATGATGATGATGATGATGATGATGATGATGATGATGCTGCTGATGATGATGATGATGATGATGATGATGATGATGATGATGATGATGATGATGCTGATGGTGCTGCTGCTGCTGATGATGATGATGATGATGATGATGATGATGATGTTGGTGGTGATGATTGTGATGCTCATCGGAGGAGATGGGTGGACATGGGAGGAGATGGGAGGAGGAGGAGGAAGAGGCGGAGGAGGAGGAGGAGGAGGAAGAAGACGAGGATGAGGAGGAGGTGGAGGAGGAGGAAAAGGAGGAGGAGGAGGAGGCGAAGAGGAGGAGGAGGAGGAATAGGAACAGCAGGATCAGGAGAAGGAGGTTGAGAGGGAAGATGGGCAGGAGGAGGAGGAGGTGGAGGAGGAGGACGAGGAGAGGGAAGAGCAAGACCAGGAGCAGGATCAGGAGCACGACCAGGAGCAGGATGATAAGCGGGATGATGATGATGATGATGATGATGATGATGATGATGATGATGAAGATCACGATGATGATGATGATGATGATGATGATGATGATGATGATGATGATGATGATGATGATGATGATGATGATGATGATGATGATGATGATGATGATGATGATGATGATGATGATGATGATGATGATGATGATGATGCTGATGATGATGATGATGATGATGATGATGATGATGATGATGATGATGATGATGATGATGATGATGATGATGATGATGATGATGATGATGATGATGATGATGATGATGATGATGCTGATGATGATGATGATTGTGAGGATGATGGTGATGTTGATGACGATGACGATGAGGAGGGCGATGATTGATGATTACAAAGATGGTGCGGATGATGCTGATGATGGTGACGATGTTGATGCTGCTGGTGATGATGCTGATGCTGCAGATGATGATGAGGATGATGAGGATGAGGATGAAGATGCTGCTGATGATAATGAGCGGTGAGGATGATGATGAGGATGCTGCTGATGATGCTGCTGATGATGATGAGGATGATGATGATGATGATGCTGATGATGGTGATGATGATGGTGAAGATGGTGATGATGAGGAGGATGCTGATTATGATGATGATGCTGCTGATGACGATGACGATGATGACGATGATGGTGATGATGATGATTGTGGTGATGATGAGGAAGATGATAATGAGGATGAAGATGCTGCTGATGATGCTGATGATGATGCTGATGCTGATGCTGTTGATGCTGATGCTGATGATGATGGTGACGATGATGATGATGATGAGGAGGAGGATGATGACGATGACGATGATGATGATGCTGATGATGCTGATGATGATGATGATGATGGTGATGGTGATGGTGATGGTGATGATTATGATGATGCTGATGATGCTGATGATGATCTTACTGATGATGCTGATTATGATTATGGTGGTGATGATGATGCTGATGATGCTGCTGCTGATGATGATAATGATGCTGCTGATGATGATGATTTATGCTGATGATGATGCTGATGATGATGATGATGATGATGATGATGATGATGATGATGATGATGATGATGATGATGATGATGATGATGACGGCGACGACGACGAGGCCCTAGGACCCTCTTGGGGCCTCTTGGGGGCTTCCATTGTTTCTTGGGAGGCTCTTTGGGACCGCTGGCGCCTCTTGGGGGCCTACACGCACCGTTGCGGCGGCCTGGTCGCCTGGGATGCATGCGTGAAAATGCAGGAGGGTTGCCTGGAGTGCGAGTCACGCCGCCGGCACTCTCAATTCGGCGCCTACCAGGCCCAGCAGGGCAGCGAAGAGCAGCTCATCGCCGCCGAAGCCGAGGACAGGTTGCCGAAGCAGAGGGTGTGCATGATCAGGAGCCTCTTCGAGTCCAGGCGCGTGGCCGCCGTGTGTGTGTCGCTGCAGCGCATCGGCGAGCGCGCGACAGTCGTGGAGGCCGTGCCTGACTTCGTGGGCCTCGCGCTGGAAGCCTTCGCAACTCGTGGCGTGGAGGCGGCGGCCCACCTGTTGGCCTGCGCCCTAGGCCGCCATGATGTCCCAAGACGAGCGCGGCAGGAGAGGGCAGAGCCGGGCAGCGAGGGCCGTGCGTCAGCGACGACACACGCGAAGGAGCTGCTCCGTGCCGCCAGCCAAGAAGGCCAGTCCCCACTGCACCTGGCCGCCAAAGGCAGCGGCACAGAGGTGATGCGGGTGCTGGTGCAGCAGGCGCCAGACCGCGCTGCGGCCCTCGCGGCCCAGGATGGCAATTCAAAAGAGTAAAGGCGACCAGGCGCTCCCAAACGACGCCGCCACCAACGGGCACACCGTGGCGATCGGGCTGCTGCTGAGCCTGGCGCCCGCCTGACGCCGACCACTCCCAGCTGGGACCTGCATCCTCGTCTGCGCAGCCTGGACCAGCATTGACAACGCCCTCGCCAGCGCAGCCAAGTGCTTCGACGCATGCTTCTTCATCGCGCCGGCGCCGACTCCGACGCCGACTCCGAGGCCCTGTCCCTCTTGCCACGCCCAGCAGTCCACCCAGCACCTTGGCGCCTTCCCCGACGGCCTCCCCACTGTCCCACCTGGCTGTCCTCCTGGTGGTCCTCCCCGCCCCACCCCGCCCCCCTCCGGGCTGCCGCCCCGCCCGCGCTGGCACGACTCCCGCCCCCTCGAGCTGAGTGATGACACCTCCGCGCCCGACTCCTCCGCTGACCACGCAGGATTTTCGCACCTGGTGGCGGGCGGACTCGCCCCCGCGCTGGGGCCGCTTTCGGAGCTTCCGACGGATGCTCTGCGGTGGTGCGGTGGCGAGGACAGGCTTGCGACGCCCTGCTGCAGCCTGAGCGACACCCGTGGCTCCATGCCCTCCCCGCGCGCGCGGGGCGCTCGCGCTGGGGGCTGTCCCCGGCGCTGGCACGCCCTGGCGGGGATGGTTTCCTCCTGGTTCGCCGGCGAGTCCGATGGGAGGAGGAGGAGGAGGAGGAGGAGGAGGAGGAGGAGGAGGAGGAGGAGGAGGAGGAGGAGGAGGAGGGGGAGGAGGAGGAGGGGGAGGAGGAGAGGGGGGGAGGGAGGAGGGAGGAGGAGGAGGAGGAGGAGGAGGAGGAGGAGGGGGAGGAGGAGGAGGAGGAGGGGCCTCTGAGCGTCAGATCGCTGTGGAGGACCTGGGTCGCCGAACAATGGTGCCAGGTTGTGCCCCGTACCGCTCCTGACGGCCCTCCCCTGCCGCCATTGACTTCCTCGCCCATTCCGTCGGCCAGTTCGCCGATTCGATCCACGAACTGGCCGGCCTCCCTCCGCCGCCATCTCCGCTTCCTCATTCTCGCCCTGGGAGCGGCGACGCCGTCGCTGGCCCGCTCGTATATAGCTCGCCGTGCACACCGTGCTTTGGCTGGTGGAGTCTTGGCGCACCTCAACGGCCGATTCCAGCATCGATCGCCTCGTCAGCGTGCAGTGTTGGTTCTTGGCTTTTGCGCAGGTCCGCGAGGCGCCCTCCTGTGGCGCCAGCGAACTCCCGCCGCCCATTCGCATCTCCAATCCCCATCTTCGGCAGTTTTTTGACACCATCAACCTCAACCACGATTCTCCTCCCGCTCTCCCCTGAGGGCCAGCTCGCGGTCCGCCCCAGCTCCCGCCCCGCTGCCCCTGCCGTTTCTTTTCTTCGTTGTCCCCCTTCCTTGCCTCTGTTGTTCCCAGCGTGCCGTCACTGGAAACCTCCTGCGGCCCTGTGCAAATTCCGCTTCGTTGCGCCGCCTTCCCCGTGCAATGCTGATGACACGTGGCGGCCACGAAAGTCCACAATGATTGAACCGCAATAGTGTTTGATTCAAGACGCTTCGCGTTCACCGCCCGCCCTCTCCAGTTCTCACCGGATGAGGTGAAGACGGCTCCACCATGGCATGAACAAATGCAGAAAATCAGACAAGACCCCCCGCAGTGTGGTGGAATCGATGTCTTGATGGTGTCGTCGCCCCTTGGGGGAACCTCACTACGGGGGTGTGGTCATCGCTGCCAGGAGTCACCGTGGTGGAGTTGCCGTGTTCACGGTGTCGTCGCCGCTGTCAGGGGCGCCGTTGAGGGGACCGGAAACGTTCCTTGTAGGTGTATGCGTAGGGATGCCCAGTGGGAATGTGTGTGGGTGTACGAGCTGTTGCGGATACGTGTGTATGTTTGGTGATTAGTGGACGCGCAGGTGTCTCTATGTA
>CAUYUJ010009502.1:385334-397834 GCA_963575745.1 Prorocentrum cordatum | reverse complement strand
TGGGCCGTCTTGGAGCCTTCTTGGGGCCGTCTTGTGGGCCCCTTGGGCCGTTCTGGGGCCATCTTGGAGGCCTCTTGGGCGATCTTTGGGCGATCTTTGGGGGCTCTTGGGCCGTCTCGTCCAGGGCCGTCGGAAGGCCAAACAGAAGCAACTGCCAAAATTCTTCAACAACCCAGGGAAATGATTTTGGCGTCTTCGGGCCTTCCTGGGGACCCTCTTATAGGCCTCTTGGGCCGTCTTGGAGGCCTCTGGGGGGCCTCTTGGGGCGTCTTGGGCCATCTTGAGGCCATCTTGGGCCATCTTGGTGGCCTGTTGGGCGGTCTTGGAGTCATCTCGGACCCTCATGGGCCGTCTTGGAGGCCATCTTGGACCATCTTGAGCGAACGTGGAGGCCAACTATCTTGGCCATGTTGGAAGCCAGTTGGGGCCATCTTGGAGCCATTTGTGCCGAGACAATTTTTCCAATCAGGTGTTTCGGGTGGCCGGCGGGACGCGCCGAAGCAGCATGGGAGAGTTCTTGTGGAAAAAGAACCAACTCCAAACAAGTAGGGCTTAGCACGCCAGGCACCCCTGTGGCAAGACCACAGGGGGCGGCGGATCGAAGACGCCTGCTGTGAATCACCGCCGCTCCCTGCCTTTTTGGAAGCGCCTATGTGGCCGAACGTTGAGGCCAGATCTGCCAAGCTATCGGACCATGTGTTCCCCAAATCGGTTTGGAAAGCCTTCGGGGAACACGTGGGCATCTTGAAGGTCCTCTTGACCGTCTGGAGGCCATTTTGACCCTTTCGGGCCTTCTTGGAGGACGTCTCGGAGGGCTCTTGGGCCGTCTTCGAGGCCATCTTGAGCGTCTTTGAGGCCTCTTGGGCCGTCTTGGGGGCCTCTTGGGGCCGTCTTGGGCCTCTTGGGCGGTCTTTGGGGGCTCTTGGGCCGTCTCGGGCCGTCGGAAGGCCGAAATATGCAAATGCCACAATCCTTCAAAAACTCATGGGAAATCAATGATTTTGGCCTTTGCGGGCCTTCCTGGAGGCCCTCTTGGAGGCCTCTTGGGCCGCCTTGGGCCATCCTAGGGCCATCTTCGGGCGGTGCGCCGTCTCGGGCACAGGTGTGCCGCGTGCCTTCGCGTCCCGGCGGAGTTTTTTATACCTTTGTCCGTCGGGGGCGGAAAAGAGGGGGGTGATGACTAGGGGGGGGTGGATATCATGGCGGGGGCCATGATGTTTCCTTAGATTTTATGGCGCCTCTTCTTATTTCATTGCGGCCCAGGCCCCCCCGCTGGGCCGCGCACATGCCGCTGGTCATGATTTGCACCCCCCCTCTTGGACACCCCCCTCTTGGCCGCTCCCGAGTCCGTGGGAGAAGTGGAGGCGGCAAAGAGGCGGGATGCGGATGCCAGTGAGGATCTCGGAGCGGCGGGGTACTACGAAGAGAAGGCCTCGCTGCCTGCTGTGCGGGTCCAGGGCCCGAGGGTCCCCCGTGTGCTGCGGCCTGAGGAGGCCAGTGCGGTCCCGCCTAGGATTAAGTCGGGCCTGTCCTACAGGGGGATTTTCGACGAAAAATGACAAATACCCCCAAAATAATAAAAAAATAGTCCAAATATAGTCTGGGGACTATTTTTTGGGTAATTTTTGGCCATTTTGGAGTATTTTTGGGGTATTTTCATTCGTCGAAAATCCCCCTGTAGGGGGACACGCCCGACATAAGCCTAGGATCGGGGCTGGCGAGGAGCAGGCTGGGGAGGGCGTCGACCCCCTCGAGGTAAGCTTTGCTGATGCAAGGACGGATGGGGATGAGGTCGGGCACGAGACCCCAGGCATGGGCGTTGGACATGCCGGGGACCCTCTGCCCTCCCACCCCCTCCCCTCCCCCTCCGCCGCCCCTGCCCCCGCCTTCCCCTGTGCCACCGCGGGATAGGCTTCCCTGTTTCTTCTTCCTCCATCTCTTCTCTGGGTGGAGGAAGGCCGGGGATGTGCAGCACTGGATGGAGGTGCTTAATGAGGCGTCGCCTAGGTGCAAGCCGATTTGGATTCTCTCAGTGGACGTAGCTCATGATGTGACGGGTGCGGACATAATGCAGGAAGGGGTTGTAAAGAAGTGCTTGGGTGGGGCTGTTGGCGGGGCCCCCCAGTGGCACGTGGACTGCTGGGTGTTTCAGGGAGGGGGGGGTCCCAGGGCCGCGTCCGCTCCGTTATCGGGAGGCCCCCTGGGGTGTCGAGGGCCATGCGGCCCAGGAGGTGAGGAGAGTGTACCAGGGCAGTGTGGTGCTAAGAGTGTCGGTTGGATTCGTGGCCATGGCAGTGGTCGCGAACGTGTGTGCGGTGATGGTGCATCCCACATGTCCCGCGGCGGGGCCCAGGGCAGCTTCGGCCTTCAGGTTTGGGGGGGTCGCCTGGGTACGGACGCTCAGAGGGGTGAGGGTGCATGATATTGACCAGTGCATGTTCGGATGTTAGCACAAGATGCCCTCCTCGCTCCTGTCTGTCAATATGGTGTCAATAGATCGTTTGTTGGGAAGTGTGTCTGATAGGGGGAAGTGCGGGCACCCACACGGGCACATCGCGGCCGTTGGAGGGGCGACAGGCGCCGATCCTCGGGTTTAAAGGCACACCCCTCGGAGTTTGCGCGGTTTCTTGCCCTCGCTTTCCTAGAGGCCCTCACAGATAGGGTTTCAGACGGGAGGCCAGGAGTGTGCCCTCCGTCGGAAGGTTCGGCGAGTTATGCTCCCTTCGCCCCCTTGCTAGAGCCGGCGCAGCAACAGGACTGCGCGCTGGAAGGCGGGTCGGGGTGAAGGAGCATGTAATTCACGTGGTGGACGCTTCGGGACTTTCCCTTTCAGCGGTGCAGCAGCAGGAGGAGGAGGAGGAGGAGAAGTAGGAGGAGGATGAGGAGGAGGAAGGGGAAAAGAGGAGGATGTGCAGGAGGAGGGCTACGCGGATCTTTCGTTTTGAGGGCGTTTGGGCGAGCTCTGAGCTCTTGGGTCTATCTTGGTATGCCGTCCTAGGGATCATTCGAGGGGTGTTGGGGCCCTTCTTGGGGCGCTGTTGGACCCCATGGCTCAGGCGGGGTGTTTGTGGGCTAATTCCATCCTCGAGACAAGCTTGTTGCACTTTTAGGTGGCCTTTTGTCGGTATCTAGTGAGCCTCTTGGGCCGTCTCGGGGCCCTCGTGGGCTTCCTTTCTATAGGGGCAGTGTGAAGGCTTCAGATGCCCATCGGAGGCGAACAGGTGAAACGGCAAACCACATTCCATTTCCTCAGCTTTTGGGGCGGCTTTGGCCTCAGGAGCTCCTCGGAGGTATGCCAGAGTCTATCATGGACCAGGTGCGGCTATCTCGAGCTATTTGGGGCACCGGGGGTCATCATGGAGCCATTTTGGGCCAAACCAGACTGTCTGACACATCGCCCCCCCCGTCCCCCGTCAAGACCCAGGGAGGTAGTATGGTGAGGGATGGCCCCCTCCTCGAGTGGGGGAAGAAGGGGTTTTGGAAGAGAGGCGAAACGCCTCGTTATTCCACCTACGCGCAGAGCGCTGGTGAGATTTTCTGCGCTGATGGGCAGGTATTTTCAGCCTGGCCGCCGAGTGCCGCTTTGAGATCTTGGGGGCTGCCAGCAAGAGTTCCGGGAGGCTCCACGTACCTGCCTAGCCAATTGTCAGTGTACGCACAACACATTTGATTGGGAGGGGGGCGTGTTCGGAGAATTTGCGAACAAGCCAGGCTGCCGTCTAGATGACGGCTTCAAACTCGGTGACCGCCGGGAGCAGCGACGTAGGGTAAACCTTAGCTGCTGACTCGAGCTGACCACCTTTGTATCTGATGAGCCAGCCATGGCCTGGAGCTGAGGCAACGACGGTGAAACCACGTCGGTGGACATGACTGACCATCCCAATTCTTGAAATCGCCCTGCTGTCGATCTGCTGAAAGGGCAGGAGACCTGGGTCAGGACCTGGACGTGATAGGACTGCAACTGTGGCAGAATGCCACGCACGTGCTTAGGATCTGCTGGGCGATCTTCTTTCGCTTGGCTCGTGATGCGAACGGCACGCGCGTGAGCGAAGAGAGCCTACATCGAAGCATGTGGCTGTTCGGCGGAGCAAAAGATGCCACGAGCATGCTCAGTGGTGGTGCCAGTACTCACTTGGCTGTGCCCGGCTGGGGTAGATTGTAGAGGGCCCGGCTGGGGTAGATTGTAGAGGGCTAGTCGAGATACCTCGCACATGGGGCTCCCGATGCACAGTAGGAGGTTAGGGACATTGATCATCTTTATTTTGAACTCTTTGGGACCAGGGCATTTCTGTGTACGCCTGTAGTCGGTCAAATCCGTGATCATCTCTCGCTTCGTGGGGGCTTGGTTGAGAGTCAATTTCAGGGACCTCTATGGGTTGAGTTGTGTCGGAGTCACCGCCATCGTCAACTGCGATGTTTTGGAGCGGCTGTCGCTTGCTCTTCTCGAGCGACCGCTTGAGTACGCCTCCGCCGCTGCTGCCGCTGGCGACTGGCGCTGTGTGTCCCTTAGCTCCTCCTTTGGCCGAGGGCTCCTTCGTCCGCTCCCCCGCTCCCCTTCTTGCCCGTCGCGGGGGTCGCGGGGGGTGGCATGGCTGTTGCTGGCGCTGTCACTGCCGCTGGCTTCGTTTTGGCGGCACCCAGCGCTGACGCTCCAGTGGTCGCTGGCCAATCCAGTGGCCCAACTGTCGCTGGCGGTGCCTGCCCTGCTGCTCGAGCGACTGGGGCAGCAGCGGCAGGCATGGCGCCTCCGGTGATCCGGGCCATCTGCCGCTGAAGCTTCCGGTGGCTAAATGCGGCAAGCTGCTTGGTCAAGTCGGTGTTGGTGGCCTGCGCGGCCGCGAGGCACGCGGCTACATCTTGCCGCTTGGGGCTCTGCTGGCGCCACCCAGGCTGGGACAGGTGGCTGCTGGTCAGCCTCGGCCGCTGCCGTCGCGCGACCTGGGCGAAAGGCATCCTGCGGACGCTTCTCCTTCAGCATGAAGGCGTCGCAGTCGTCGTCTTCATGTTGGCCTTCGTGCTCTTCCAGGTCCTCGAAGTGTGCTCGGAGATCCTCGGCCTCTTGCACGTCTTCGACGCTGGGCCCAGGTGTGAGCGGCTGCGCGTTGTTGATAAGCCTGAAATGCTCTGTCTGCTGCTTTCTGGGCGTCACTGGGTCGAGTGTGAATGCGATCGTCGTATGGTGCCTGCTGCTGTGTACGGGTTTTGACATGCCTCGCGGACTGGAGCACGTATAGCGTGACGGAGGTAGTCAGGCTTAAGTTCTTCGCTGCGCGTCGTCGTCGTCTTCGTCGTTGTTCTTGTTGTCGTCGTGCTCGTCGTCCTCGCCGTCGTCGTCGTCCTCGCCGTCGTCGTCGTCGTTGTCGTCGTTGTCGTCGTCGTGGTCGTGGTCGTGGTCGTGGTCGTGGTCGTGGTCGTGGTCGTGGTCGTGATCATGGTCGTCGTCGTCGTCGTCGTCGTCGCTCGTGTCGTCGGCACCTGTCAGCGCTCAGGAGTGCGGGGGTACCCCTCCGAGGAGGAAGAGGTGGAAGAGGAGGAGGAGGCGGAGGAGGAGGAGGAGGAGGAGGAGGAGGAGGAGGAGGAGGAGGAGGAGGAGGAGGAGGAGGCGCTGTGGGGTCGGTGTGTACCGCCGCCCCGCGCCGCCCTGCGCGCGCCCGCGCGCGGCGAGAGAGCGGCAGGGACCCATGTGGTGGTTGCTCGCCTTCTGCGGCGTCGTCGAGTCCTTGCGCTTCAGGCAGCTGGGCCTCCTCCTCTCTCTGCCCGTCTCTCACGGGGAGGAGGACTAGGAAGGAGGAGGAGGAGGAGGACCACTTTCGCGTCGAGATCCTCGGGGCATCCATGATCTTCGCGTATTGACGAAAATCCCGAGGGCAGGTTTTTGGCCAGGACCATGGAACCGTCAAACAGCAACTCAGGATGAGCCAGTCCCTGGGAAGTGCTCCAGACCTGGGGAGCCGCACCTTGAAAATGATTGCGATGTCGGATGTCTGGATGGTCGGGTCGTACCCCTCCCTGGCGATTCTCCTCGAGGCTCCAGGAGATTCTTAGCGAGGCTCGGGTGAGGCCGTCTCTTGGGTATGCTGCCCCATCGAGGCCGATCCCTTGCCGCTTGGAACCCTCTTGGCGCGCGTGCGGGCTCTCTCTCTCTCTCTCGTTCATAGTTCCAGCGTCGTGCCTGCTGTTACCGCAAGGATGCTGCGCAGCTCGCGCACTGCGAAGCGCTCCATTGAAGGAGGAGCGCCTGGTTGTCCTCCCCTTCAGGCGAGAGCCCCGTTTGGATCTGGGGCTGCCCTGCGTCCTTGGAGCCAGAAGGAATGCGAAGAGGTAAGATCATCAAGTGTTCAAGAAGTGTCTAGCGAGAGCAGTGGTTTGATAGTCGGCGGCGAGCGAGGGATGAAATGAGAAGGAAAGGCCTTCTCAGAAGGCGGTGGGACTTCTCAGATGCCCTCGCGCCTTCGGAGCAGTTTTCTGTGTTTTCTGGCAAGGCTTAGAAAACTTCTCAGAAGACCGTGGGACTTCAGAGTCTTTGAGAAGGCCCGCCCCTTCTGCTTCCCCCCCCCTCGTTCGCCGCTGAGATCAGGATCCACCCTCGATCGGTGGAACTGTTGCGCTACAGGCTCGGAGAGTTTTTCTCCTCACGCCGGCCACCGGGCCACCGCCGCCAGAAGATGTGGGTGTGCGCCACGTAGCTTGCACTACGCAGCTTCTGCCGTATATCTTGCGCCACACAGGTTGGACCGTGCAGCCTGCGACGAAGTGGGTCTGCACCACTCAGCTTCCACCACACACTCTGCACCACACAGCTTGCATCACGCAGCTTGCGGTGACGTGGGTTTGCACCACAGCCTGCACCACACAACCCATGCAGGTCTTCGGTCCTGGGCCCTCTCCCCTCGGCGGGAGTAGAGATCGTCCACTCGTCCTCCCCCTCCTCGTCCTCCCCCTCCTCGCCTTCCCCACTCGTGCTCCCGCGCAATGGCATCTCCGGCTCGGCTGGTACGCACACGGAGAAAAAGGAGGATGAGGAGGAGAATTTAGGTGAGTAAGCGTGCGAGTACGATGACGACGACAGCGGCGCCGACGATGAAGACGGCGGAGGCCTCAGCAATGGCCGCCGCGGGGGGATAATCACCTCCCCAGTATTGTTTTCGGTTCTAATCAGTCAATGAACCCGCGCATAAAAAGGGGTTTCCATTTTCCAACGGAAGTTTATTAAAGATCAATCGCGGTTAGTTTCCACCACATAGCTTGCGACGATGTGGGTTTGCACGACACTCAGGGAAATCGTGAGCACGATTCAGGCTAAAACGCACCATAACCAACCCAAACAAAGCAAATTGTGAGGACGGCTCAAGCGAAACCGCACCGAAACCAAGCCAAACCAGGCAAAGTGTGAGGGCGTATCAGGCGACACCGGCCCCAAAGGGCCACACCAAGCAAACTCTGAGGATGTTTCAGGCGGGGCGCCTGGCCAAACCAAGCCAGACCAAACCAGGGGCCAAACCAGGCACATTCTGAGGACTTCTCAGGCGAAACGCCCCAAACCAGGTGTCGCTAATACAACTTGATGGAAGGAGTGGATGACCCATGCCCCCCCCCACCCGCAGGGGGCCTTGTTTTAGAATTTTATGGGGGCGGGGAGGGATCTTTCCAAAAGTGAGCGATTTTGATTGTATTTGCTATTGGATTTAATGATTTTTTTGGGCTCGTGCACGGCCCCACACTTTCGCGGTCTTCCCTCGACTTCTCCCAAAGCGATCGATGTATCTGGCTGGGCCGCAACACGATGTATGTGGCTGGGGCGCCAGAGCCTGCATTTGTCTTCCGATTGTTCTCGGGGCAACGGTTTTGCGTCAGGAGATATATTCCCGAGGCTGTAGTGTACGCTTATAGTCATACGTCATACATTGTGACGAAACCCATACGCGAGAGTTTAATTTTGAGCGAGCCACCCCTCCGTCCGTGTAGCTCTCGCTCCGTCTTAAGCGAGAGCCCCATCTTGAAAAGTAGCCGCCTTCATCTGTGCGGCGCTCAGGCGAGAGCCATATGTTGAAACCCGCACGCCCTCCAAGACAAATGGTTGTGGCGTTGAGGCTAGCAACGTACTTTGAAGATCACGCGTCCTCCATCCTGGTAGCTGTTGGGGACTGTTAAGACGACTGCCCGCTGCGCGCAGGAGTTCAAACCTATTCGCCTGTCATCTTTGTAGCTGCTGGAGGTTTAGACGATCGTGTGCGGCGCCAATGGGATAACCGCATTCTGAAAACGATTCGCTCTAGGTAGCTGTGAGATTTCTAGACTCTTCGCGCGTCCCCACCAGCTCATCAGTAACGATGCCCAGGCGAGGTGAGGTGATCAGGGAAGTGTAGGAACAAAGAGGGGTGCGGCCGTTACCGTTCGAAGCAGGTGGGGGATGGATGAGGGAGGAAGGCGGAAGAGAAGGAAGAGGAATAGGTGGACGAGGAGGAGGAGGGCGAGCAGAAGGGTCAGAGGCCCCTTCAATACCTCTCGGAGTCTCTTGGGATATTTCTTGGGCGCTTCTTGGAGGCCTCTTGGGCGTCTTGGGGGCATCTCGGCTGTCCCGGGGGACTCTTGGGGCGTCTTGGGTGCCTCTGGGGGGCCGCCTGGGGCCTGTTGTGGGCCGCTTGGGAGCCTCTTGGGGCTTGTTGGAAGCCTCTTGGGGGCCTTTGGGGCCATATGAGGATTTCGATCAAAGAGGGGGGTGTCCTGTCCCCCCTCTGGAGCAGCACAAGTCGTCCTGAAGCCCTCCTGGGGCGCTTTTGGGGCGCTCGGGCGCTCTTGGGGCCGTCTTGGGGCCCTCTTGGGCCGTATTGGAGACATCTTGAGGCTCCCAACGCCCATCCGAAGCGAAAACGCAATGAGGCAACACACATGGAGTTCCAGTATGTTTTAAAATGATGTTGGCCTCTTGGGGGCGTCCTGGGGAGGCTCCATGGCCACTCGGACCCGTTTTGGAGCGATCTTGGAGCCTCTTCGAGCATTTTGTAAGCCAACTTTATCTTCGGAGATCATGACCCGTCTCGGAAGTCATATTGGCCTGTCCGAGCCTCTCTTGGAGCCATCTTGGGCGCTCTGACCCCTGCTCGCCCCCCCCGTCCAGACCCAGCGGGGAGGGGTAGGGGGAGGAGTCAAATCACCTCTCCCAGACGCAAACTGTTTAGCTCTCTTTCACCCGCCCTTCCAACACATACGTAGTACCTGAGTCTCAGCATATTCGTCTGTCGTCTTTTGACGGACAGCTACTGGGAATCAATCCAGCCCTCATGTGCGCGACGCTGGGGCGGTTTGCGCCACGTCGGCCAGCACCCTCCTCATCGAGAACCACTGCACCATCGCGGAGGGGTGACCATCATGATGTCGGGTGGGCCTGCGCACAGCAGGTAACATGCCAGCACCCCCGCCGTTCTTGTCAAAAACCAAGGCAACGTGGTCGCGGGGTGCCCGTGCATGATCCAGATTTAGCCTCGAAGTGTAGTTCATATTTCTTTTGAAAGGGATGGTGTCCCTGCGCGCAGCAGGCCATGTATCCCCCCGCCGTGCCTGTCAAAACAATGCAAAGTGCTCGCGGGGCCCCCGACCATGACCCAATATTTTGCCGCTGCGTGCGCTTCGCATTGCTTTTTGTCAGGGGTAGCGGGGGGGAGTGTTGGCATTGTCCATGGTTTGTCGTTGGTCCGATGGGGGAGGTGTACATTGCCAAGGAGCAGAGGTACCCCCCCACGAAGGGGAAGAGAGAAGATGGAAGTGTAATCGAGAACTCGCTAGACCACCTGCGTCCAGCGGGGTGGTCTGAGACCGACTTGGGTCCTTCTGGAAGCCATCTTTGGCCATCGCGGGCGTCTTGGAAGCTGGCTTTGTGGATTTTCGGGGCCTCAGGCGGTGGCGAACGTGCTCTAATATCTGGCACTTCATGCGCCCCTGGATGCATCACAGGGGGCGGCGGATCGAAGACGCCTCCGGCGGGTTACCGCCGTCCCTGCCGTTTGGTGGAGACGCCCGTGAGGTGAAGTGTCGGCCGAAGATCGAGCCATGCTGATGGACTGCGTGTTATTTTAGTCGTTGGGGAAGCCACTAGGGGAATACAGTTGGGGCGCGCATCAAGAAACCATCTGCTTTTCGTCAGGGAGCCCTGGGTTTCTTCGCTCCTCGCGCTGCGCGGTGACTTCCCGCGGCCGTTGAAGAAGCTGCTGCGTTCAGGGTGCCCTGGTTTTTTCCCTCTGGTGCACCTCGCGCGCGGGCTTTTAGGGTTGGGTTTCTTGCGAGGGTTTCTTGCGGCCGCGCCCGCTCTGAGCCTACTGGGGAAGGGCCGTCGGCTCTGCTTCTGGCTTGGGCACAGCTGGCATCCTCGTGCGCGAGGCGGGTTCGCGCGGCCATGGCCCTCGCCATCCTGCCCGGGGGCGTGCGTGAAGCGGGGGCCCGCAGAGCGCAGAGAGGACTTGGTCGGACTCTGGAAAGAGAAGGCTTGTGCCCGGGCTGACGAGCCCCACCAGGGATGCGCTTCCGTCCTCCGCCTTTTCCTGCTCCCTCCCTGTTCCTTTCCCTGCCCCCCCCGTTCCCCTGCTCCCTCCTCCTGCCTGGTCTCTGTCTCCTTCGCCCCTCCCCTCCCTCCGCTTCAGTCAGCTGGGTCTCGGCTTCGAGAAGCTCACCCTGGAGAATGCGGGCGACCTGAATTTTGGAAAGGCCTCCGCCGCATCCCGGCGGCGTTAGGCAGAGGAAGATGGGGTGATGAGGATGAAGGGAGGGAGGGATGGAGGGAGGGAGGGAGGGAGGGAGGGAGGGGGAGGGAGTGATGTAGGGAGGGAGGGAGGGGGAGGGGGAGGAGGAGGAGGGAGGAGGAGGGAGGGAGGGAGGGAGGGAGGGAGGAGGAGGAGGAGGAGGAGGAGGAGGAGGAGGAGGAGGAGGAGGAGGAGGAGGAGGACCTCGTGTTTGGACCTCGTTTGGTTGGGGCCCGCTGGGATAGCGGAGTGACCGCCCCGTGACGAGTACCACCGCCCCTTCGGGCCTACGGGCCAGCGTCATGGCAGGGCGTCGGGCCGAGGCGCATTGTCCGTCCCGGGGGGACCGAGTCACGGGCCAATGGGCGAGGCGCCTCCCCCTGTAGGATGGGTAAGGAGGAGAGCAGGGGCGGGAAGGGGTAGTGAGAGGGAGAGAGGGAAAAGAAGAAGAAGAAGAAGAGGACGAAGGAAAGTAGAAGAAGGACAAGAGCCCTCCCCCCCCGAAAACCATCGCACCCCCCATCGCCACTTTCAGCCAGCAGAGGGCGCAGAGAAGGGAGGGGGCGGACAGGACGACGACAGGGATAGGAAGGGTGGCGCGGCAGACCGTCTGCGTCGAGGGCGCGCCTGGCCCCTACCCCCCACCCCCCGCTACATGCTGCAGCGGTTGCCGGAGGGTCGGGCTGGCAACCCAACGCCCGCCGCGGGGGCGCCTTTCCCATGCACGACTCGGCCCGCGGAGACCCAGGCCCATCCCCCGAGAGAGGTAAAGGGAGGGCGAGCCAGAGGGGAGGGAGAGGGCAGGAGAGAAGAGAGGGGCGGCCGGGGACCCCCTCCAAGCGCTGCCGTCCTGCCCTGCCAAGCGCTGCTGTCCTGCTCTTTTTCCTTCCAGCCGAGCCCGAGTGGCACCCCGGCCCCACTGTGCCAGCACGCCGAACCTGGCCCACGCCTGGTTCCTCCCAGCGCTGGCCCAGCCACCGGGCGCGCCGCGCGCCCCCGCACTCAGCCCGGCCCAAGCCCAGGCTCCCCAGCGGTAGGCGAGGAGGAGGAGGAGGAGGAGGAGGAGGAGGAGGAGGAGGAGGAGGAGGAGGAGGAGGAGGAGGAGGAGGAGGAGGAGAAGGGGGTAGCCTCTCGCTACACGCGCCGCCGTTGCTGGCTGCACGGCATGCGCACTAAGATCCTCGGGGCATGGTCAGGCCATTCCCCTCCCGAGCGGTTCTCCGCGTGGCCTGGGTGACGCTGTGGAGCTCGCCGCCGAGCAAAGGAGGAGGCGAAGGAGGAGGAGGAGGAAGAGGAGGAGGAGGAGGAGGAGGAGAAGGAGAAGGAGGAGGAAGAAGAGGAGAAGGAGGAGGAGAATGAGGATGAGGATGAGGATGAGGATGAGGATGAGGATGCTGCTGATGATGCTGATGATGATGATGCTGATGATGATGATGATGATGATGGTGGTGGTGGTGATGATGATGATGATGCTGATGCTGATGCTGATGCTGATGCTGATGATGATGATGATGATGACAATGATGCTGATCATGATGATGATGCTGCTGATGCTGATGATGATGATGCTTATGATGATGATGATGGTGATGACGATGATGATGCTGATGATGATGATGCTGCTGCTGATGATGATGACGATTATGATGATGGTGATGATGATGATGATAATGATGACGATGATTATGATGATGATGATGATGATGATGATGATGATGTTGATGATGATGATGATGATACTGATGATGATGATGATGATGATGATGA
>CAUYUJ010009502.1:359100-385234 GCA_963575745.1 Prorocentrum cordatum | reverse complement strand
CACAGGGCGAGTCCCTTACAACCGCCAGCTCCACGGAGTTCCGCCGGTCCGCCCGAGAACCCGCCGTGTTTCGTTACAAAGTGTCGAACACGCTCTTAGCGTCCACGATCGAAAGTGCGCTGGCCTTCTCCCGAGAGAACACTCCGGGGACATGATCACAGCAAAGGGCGAGGCAGCAGCGTGCCAGTCGGGACGATGGACGTCCTCGTGGACATAATCCCTTCATAAAGTCTGAAGCCACTGAGCCTCGGCAGTGTCGCTGCTGAGGGACAGAGTGTCGGCCGCGACCGTCGAGGCCACGACTCTCTTCAGACGTTGGGACCTCCAAGACAGCAGGCTCACACGTGATCTGACCTTATTTCGAATTCCGGCATCGGCGGCGAGGACAAGAAAGGCTCCCAGGGCACCTTCCCGCTTGCCACTCCCAGGACCCCCAGCCTCGGAGTCGGTCACGAAATTTAGCGAGTACGGATCCAGTCCCCAAATCGTCAGTCGCTGAGTTGCTGCCTCCTTCAAATACCTGCATCTTTTGATCAGCATCAATCCATCGGCCACCGACGGATTGGGCATCGCAGAAGCAAGCAAAGAGGCTCCGCCTGCCACGTCTGGGCGGGACTCGAGCAACCCACAGAACTTGGGCGATTATAGCCCTGTGACCTTTTTTTTCTGACGGGGAAAGGAGGTCCTCCGGGCACTCGCGGAGAGACTTGTCCAAAAGCAGACACGCCAATCGTTCCCTCTTATATATATATATATATTTCTTGATCTATCGTGATCCTATCTGGGAACTGCCGAAACTGCCTGCCCCCATAGTCTGCCTCAGTTTCCTTCCACTTCCCGAGACGAAGTCGAGAAGGCAGTCGCTTGTGAAACCCTGGAGTGAACTCGCCGCGTCCAGCGATGCTAAGATCGTCCACTTCAGGCAGGACCAGGCCCTCGAACGGCTTGAGCTTGTCACGCCCAAGCCAGAGGCAGGGCTCCAGAAGGGGCTTCACACACCCGAGGGAGGCCAGGTAGTCGGTGAGGGTCCCGTGGCACAGCAGGGGCGCGTCGTTCGGACCGTAGACGGGGACAGCGAGCTCTACCAACTGATCCGATCCGAGGAGGAGACCCCGACAGGGCTCGACGCAGATCGCGCCGTTCGGACGCCTTAGTTTCTCGCTCTGGCGCAACACGTTCTCAGCATCGGCTGCGTCAAGGGTCCAGCGAAGCGAGGCCATGATCTTGGAGCGCAGTAAGAGCACTCTCGGTTTGTGGCGTCGGAGCGGGCATCCTCAAGCTCTCTCCGTCCCGGTCCTGGTGTCTGTGCACGCACCACCTTGACTTCGCCGCCGGCTTCTCGCCCGCGCCTTCCACTGGCTTCCTCCGTCAGACCATGCGTGGCGAGAGAATTCTGTCGGTGTACCGACGCTTGACAGCTTGGGCCTCCTCGGCGGAGAGAACTCGCACGGCTCCAGATGACGCCGTGGCCTCCCATTCTTTGAGGTCGGCTGACTCGAAGTCCCGACGCTCGTCGGGGGAAAGTTCTTGCCAGCGAGCCTCAGCCCCTCTGGGATTCGATCGGGCGGGGGGGCCTGCGAGGAAGGAGGGCTCCCCGAGACAGTCGAGATCAAGCCAAAAAGAAGAAGGGGAGCGGCCTCCAGCCAGCTCGTCCCGCTCCCGAAGCTCGGAGATGAGGGCAGCGTCCTGTTCTTCGCCGCTCTCGTCCCAGAAATCCCGTTCCACCTCCTCGCGCAAACTCGGCGGCTCGACATCGGGGGCCCCGGGCTTCTCAAACATGTTCTGCTCTTCTGTGCCTCGCTCGCCGGAACGGTCGCGGGCGCGAGCGGCCTCCCTGACTGGATCCGGCCCCCGGCCGCGGGGGCGCTCGGGCCCGACGCGCTCGGGCCTCGGAGCCCAAGTCGGGGTCGGGGCGGCAACGAGAGGAGAAGCCTCTGGAGAAATGACGGACTCGAACTCCCTGATCCCCCGGGCCACCGTCGACTCGGGGGAACGCGCTGCTTCAATCGTTGTCAACCTTGGTCTTTGGTGTGGGGGCTCCTCCGTGGTCTCCTCGGGCCTGGGGGCCTGCGGAGAGCCTGGGGCGACGGCCCCGCGGGCGCCCCCTCCGGAGATGACTCCACTGGCGACGCCAACCTGGGCGGAGATGGCCCCTCATAGGGGGCTGCCGTGTTGTCGGAGCTAGGAGTGGCAGCTCGGGGCCGGGGGGGGTTCAAGGCCGCGGTCGCGGCCGCGCCGGGGGAGGCCGAAGGCAGTGGCTCATTAGACATCACGCGGGCAGCAGGGTCGGGCGGGGCCTGGGCGGCAGCCTCTGGGGAGTCAAACGCTTCACGGGGCGGGGGGCCTTCCGCGGCGACGTCGACGGCTCCTGATCTCCAGGCAGGATTCCGGGCGATCCGGCAACAGATCCGGACCGGATTTGTTCCCGAAGTTGGTCGAACGCAGGACTCTCCAGCAACTGGGCCCCATCGTTTCGGGCCTGGTAGCTGGCCGGACCTGCTCTGCGGAACATTTTAGCAGTCTCGCCTTCGTGGCCGCCCAGGCCGTGCCGCCAGGGCCCCCGGATTGGAAGACAACGACCCCGGGGCCCGTCCAGCGATCGCGCTGAAGCGAGTGGGGGCGATTTGTTAGAAAAAACGCACACGCACTGGCCAGGATGAAAATGCCGATCGACGTGTCGACGGGCCGAGGCTGCCTCGGCCAGTCTGGAATGAGCGTCTAGGCAAGCCAATACTGTCCGAGCAGCCTCTCGGATGCGGCGTTGCCTAGCGAAAGCGGCGGTGGCAGTATCGCTGTCGGCGGAGCCTGGCTGCGCATCCTCCGAGCCGACCAGATCCTGGCCGTCATCGGACAGCAGACTTCGCGGACGCGGATTCTCACCAAAAACCAGCGGGGGGCGACCACCTGTTCGAAATAGTATGTGTGGTGGAGGTGTGCTTTCCAGCACGGATGGACATATTGAGCCTATTACTCGGGCTTTTCGATAACGCAGATAGACAATTAAGGGGCGAGCAGATCAACGCAGAGCAGCACGAGCAGAGTGGCACGAACAGCGAGCACATCACGAACATCGACGATTGAATATGTACACGCGAACTAGCTGATGGCACACCTTGAGGGAGCACTTTTTCGATTGTTAAGGGGCTTTCCGTACGCATTGCACACGTGCGCGGCTTGCGTAACGTGCACTCCTGCTTACCACCGCGCATGTCTGCCCATGGTGCAGAACTGCGTTCGCATCGCGTGCTTCCTCCTTGGGACATTGCCTCCCGATGGACAAGCGTGCTCCTCGGTCCTGCCCCGCCCGCACTACGTTTTTTGTTTGTTTGTTTGTTTTATGTGTTGCATTTCGGCCCATTGAGTTTCCTTCATGCGTGTGCGGGTGCTGTTCCGCTGAACGCACTGTACCTCGCGAACATCTAGAACGCGTCTGTGCCCGCGTTGAGGGGTCCGATGGCGACAGGCAGAGCGTGGAGAGTGACATCGAAGGCCAGGAGACAGCGAATGCCATCTGACGGAGCAGAAGGACCTCGACCGCCACAGAAGCAACCACGACATGGCGGGCAGAGGAGGCAAGCTGGCAACTCCGCTAGCTCCGAGGTGACCGTCGAGGATGTACTCGCCATAGAAAAACTCACGCTCAACAGCGCCCAGCATATCAGAGCAATCTCAGGCGCTCTTTGGGACTTCTTTCTAGTAGAGAGCGGGGTCCACGCAGCGATCAAAGCGGGCGCCCGCGCAGGCGTCGAGTGCGCGGAGAAGAGCCAGGACGGAGAGAAAGACCCCGGCAGTCCCCATGGCCACGTGGCAGCCGACTTCCTGACTGCCCCGGGCAAGGTGGAGAACTTGCCACATAAATATTCAGCAGCCCATGCTGCACCTGACCCACGTCATGGACGAGTTGGGCTACTTCCAGCTGGCGGACCTCGCGAGGTACCTCCGCGTCGAGAAGGCCTGCGCAGAGAACGGGCAGCCAGAGACATGGAATATCCACGTCATGCTGAACCCGCTCGGAGAGAGCCCCTACGACGTGAAGGTGGAGACCGCGATCAGTATGATTCGAGAGGGCAACAACCTGCAGCCGGTCGGGCTCGAGAAGCTCTCGGTCGCAGAGTTCAGGATGCTGATCTTTCAGGCGATGCGGGCGACAGGGGGAGAGGCCGTCGTCGGATCACCACCGCCGTCGGCGCTGGATCGGCAGTTGCAGAAGCACTTCAGACAGCGCGTGGCCACGGGATAGACTTGACGGGGCCGCGTCGCCTCGCAGAGAGGGGCAGTGACACGGCAGCTGATCTCGTGAGAAAGTTCGGGGCGCGGTACGAGCATATTATGTTTCATTCTCCTTTTCAGTAAAGCAGGCATGCAGCTATTTCAGAGTTGGGGAGGGAGGGGGGGGGGAGTGTCAGCGGCGCAGCAGATTTAACGCGTAGAAGGTCTCACGACACAACTCTTGAGCCTCCCCGAGCGTGGGGGGATGCGCCACAGAGCGATTAACCCCACCCCGTGCATGACAAATCACCGTTGAGGGGTCGGCCCAGTGCCGAAGCGGACAGGGGTAAAGCCGAATGAGACAGCCAACAGCAACAGGCTCGAAGCGAAGTCGGGCAGTGCATTGTTTCAGCCGAGACAACGCACGATGACTTGCCGAGGCTTCCGGTTCCTCCTCCTCCTCCTTTTCCCCCCGTCCTGCTCCCCCCCTTTCTCCTCCTCCTCCTCCTCCTCCTCCTCCTCCTCCTCCTCCTCCTCCTCCTCCTCTCCTCTTCCTCTTCCTCCTCATTCTCCTCTTCTTCCTCCTCCTCCTCCTCCTCACCGCCCGTCCTCCTCCTCATCCCCGTCCCTCCTCCTCCTCCTGTCCTCCTCCCTCCTGTCGTCGTCCTCCTCCTCCTCCTCCTCCCCTCCTCCCTCCCTCCTCCTTTCCTCCTCCTCCTCCTTCCCCTTTTCCTCCTTTTCCTCCCCCTCCTCCTCTTCCTCCTCCTCCTCCTTTTCCTCCCCTCCTCCTCCTCCTCCTCCCCCTCCCTCCTCGCTCCTCCATCCTCCTCCTCCTCCTCCTCCTTCCTCCTCCTCCTCCTCCTCCTCCTCCTCCTCCTCCTCCTCCTCCTCCTCTCCCGTCACACGGTTCGTGGCCCCACAGGGAGCTCCGCAAAAAACCCATGCGTCAACGCCACCCATTTCGGCACAGCCCTCACACGGTTCGTGGCCCCGTGGGGAGCTCCACTGGAGGCCCCAATGGCAGGGTCCGCATGAGTCAACGCCACCCCATGTCAGCACATCC
The DNA here is from genome assembly GCA_963575745.1 of Prorocentrum cordatum. NCBI lineage: Eukaryota > Dinophyceae > Prorocentrales > Prorocentraceae > Prorocentrum > Prorocentrum cordatum. Next base: position 379,962 of record CAUYUJ010009502.1, on the reverse strand, counting down.
CTCACATTGTTCGTGGCCCAACAGGGAACCCCACCGAAGGCTCCACTGGCAGGGTCCGCATGCGCCAACGCCAAAAGCGTTTCGTGGCCTCATAGGGAACCCCACCGAAGGGTCCAATGGCAGGGCCCGCGTGCGTCAACGCCACCCTAAACAACGCTTCGTGGCCCAATAGGGAACTCCACCGAGGATTTTTGTGGCACAGTTCGCATGCGTCCCCCCCACCCAGGACTGCGTTTTGTGGCCCCACAGGTAGCTCCACCGAGGGCTCCAGTGGCAGGGTCCGTATGCGTCAACGCCACCCAGGACAACGTTTCGTGGCCCCATCGGGAGCCCCACCGAAGGCTCCAGCGGCAGGGTCCGCATGCGTCTCCGCCACCCACGGCAGCGTTTCGTGGCCTCATAGGGAACTCCACCGAAGGCACCAGTGGCAGGGTCCGCATGCGTCAACGCCATCAATGACATCGCTTCGTGGCCCCACATGGAGCTTCACCGAATGCCCCAGTGGCGCCGTTCGCATGCGTCTCCCCCACCCAAGGCAACGTTTCCCTGGCCCGATAGGGAGCTCCACCGAGGCTCCAGTGGCAGGGTCCGCATGCGTCAACGCTACCCAGGACAACGTTTCTTTGCTCCGAAGGCTCCCGTGGCAAGGTCCGCATGCGTCAGCGCCACCCAAGACAACGTTTCGTGGCCCCATACGGAAGCTCCACCAAAAGGTTCCAGTAGCAGGGTCCGCATACGTCAGCGCCACCCAGGACAGCGTTTCGTGGTCCCATTCGGAACTCCACCGAAGGCTCAGGTGGAAGGGTCCGCATGCGCCAACGCCACCCACGACAGCGTTTCGTGGCCCCATAGGGGGCTCCACCGAAAGCTCCAGTGGCAGGGTCCACATGCGTCAGCGCCACCCAGGACAGCGTTTCGTGGCCCCATAGGGAGCTCCACCGAAGTCTCCACTGGCAGGGTCCGCGTGCGTCAACGCCACCCAGCACAGGGTTTCGTGGCCCCATATGGGGGCTCCACCGAAAGCCCCAGTGGCAGGGTCCGCATGCGTCAGCGTGGCCACATAGGGAGCTCCACCGAAGGCTTCAGTGGCAGGGTCCGCATGCGTCAACGCCACCCAAGGCAGCGTTTCGTGGCCCCATCGGGAGCTCCACCGAAAGCTCCAGTGGCAGGGTATGCCCGCGTCAATGCCATGCAGGACAGCGTTTCGTGGTCCCATCGGAAGCTCCACCGAAGGCTCCAATGGCAGGGTCCGCGTGCGTCAGCGCCACGCCACCAACGACAGCGTTTCGTGGCCCCATAGGGAGCTCCACCGAAGGCTCCAGTGGCAGGGTCCGCATGCGTCAACGCCGCCCAGGACAGCGCTCCGTGGCCCCACATGGAGCTTCATCGAAGGCTCCAGTGGCAGGGTCCGCATGCGTCAACGCTACCCAAAACAACGTTTCGTGGCCCCATAGGTAGCTCCACCGAAAGCTCCAGTGGCAGGGTCTGCATGCGTAAACGCCACCCGGGACAGCGTTCCGTGGCCCCATAGGGAGCTCCACCGAAGGCTCCACTGGCAGGGTCCGCATGCGCCAGCGCCACCCACGGCAGCGTTTCGTGGCCCCATAGGGAGCTCCACCGAAGGCCCCAATCGCACCGTTCGCATGCGTGTCCCCCATCCAGGACGGCGTTTCGTGGCCTCATAGGGAGCTCCACCGAAGGCCCCAGTGGCACCGTTCGCATTTGTTTTTCCCAACCAGGGACAGCGTTTCGTGGCCCCATAAGGGGGTTCCTCCGAAGGCCCCAGTGGCACCGTTCGCGCGCGTCTCACCGACCCAGGACAGTGTTTCGCGGCCCCATGGGAAGCTCCACCGAAAGCTCCACTGGCGCCGTTCGCATGGGTCTCCCCCATCCAGGACAGCGTTTCGTGGCCCCATGCGGAGCTTCACCGAAAGCGGCAGTGGCGCAGTTCGCATGCGTCTCTCCTGCTCATGACAGCGTTTCGTGGCCCCATAACGAGCTCCAGCGAAGGTCCCAACGGCGCAGTTCGCATGCGTCTCCCCCACCCAGGACCAAACAGGGCATCAACACCAGGCCAAATTATCCCAAGATGGCCCCTAAAAGGCCCCCAAGGCAACCCAGGAGGGCCTCTGGAGAAGTCTCAGACGGCGCCTGGTGGCGTTTGGAAGTTTTCCGTGCCAAGACCTGCTTCATTTTGGGGCGAAGTGGTGGTCAGCGGGCGCGCAGGACGCAGCCTGGGCCCTCCGGCCGGCGGAATGAGCAGGGCGCAGGGAGGAGCCCAGGAGGGGCTTGCAGGGGACACGAGAAGTGCGCAGGTTGACGAATTGAGCGCCAACAGTCCTGGGAGACCGTGGTGCGGAGATCTGACATACCCAGTGGGGCGGCGGATCGCTTCGATCATTCTGCCGGCCCACCCAGCGTGGCTGGGTCGTGGACAGGAGGAGTATTTGGGAGGCTCCTTGGAGTCTGTCGGAAGGTCTCTCAGAGGCATTTTTGGAGGCTTCTGGGGCTGCCTCTGGGAGCCTCTTTGGAGGACCTTCGGGGCCGTCTTGGGGCGCCATCGTGTCGGGCAGGGGGCCTCTTGCGGGCCTCTTGAGCCCTCTTGGGGGCCTCTTGAGCCTTCTTGGGGGGCCTCTTGGCTCGTCTTGGGGCCCTCTTGGGCAGTATGGGGGACCTCTTGGGAGCTTCTTGGGCTGTTTCAATTACTTAGGAACCCTGCTCTCGCCAGATACCACCAGGATCCCCGTTCTGATGTTCCGCCTGTCCGACCTGCCCTTTCAGGTCCGCCTGCCCGACCCGCCCGTTAATGACTCACTGCCCTGCCCGTCCGTTAGGACGTGGCGAGAACGCCCAAACCTGGCAAAACCACAGGACAATCACTGACATTTGTCTCGTGGGGTCCTCGTGGGATTGCTCTTGGAGGACACTTGCAGTGTCTTGGAGGCCTCTCGGACTGTCTGGAGGCTATCTTGGGCGTCTAGGACCGATCGTTCGGCGATTCGACCGTCTTGGGGACCTCTTGGGGCACTCCTGGCCCAGTTTGGGGGGCTTTCTGCGGCTCTGGGACCCCCGTTGGATGGCATTCTGACTCGGGACCCTCCCTGGCACCCCCCGCGAGACCCCCCCCCCCAAGGCACGGAAGTGGTAACAAGGAAGGGGCCTCATGCCGACTTAACCACGACGTTCTCCAATCTCCTTGTTCCTCAGTTTCCTTGGGACTGGCGGCGACGACGACGACGACGATGACGACGAATATGACGACGACGACGAATGAAATGGCAAAGCGTCTCACACACTCCGAAGGGTCGGCGGATGGAGTGCTCCGAAATCGGCTCGGTGCCGCCATGTGTTTGCGCCCACTGAAGCCGTGGGCGGAGCTCCTCATGGGGCCACGAAGCGTGTGACGGGTGTGCCGAAATGGGCGCGGTGCCACCATGCGGTCGCGCCAATTCGGTCCGCAGGTGGAGCCCCCCTGCGGGGCGACGACACGTGTGATGGGTGTACCGAAATTGACGCGCGGAAGACATATTCGGGGAGATTCAAGACTCGAGCACGCCGGAACTCGGGTTTACAGGCGGTTTTGACGAGCGCATCCCGGATTTTGACAGTGCAGTTTTCGTGGGATGTCTGCAGCGGGAGCTGGCGTCAACTTTCAGGCTGGGTCTCGTCAATTTCATGATGGCACCGTCAGCCCAACCCGAGTCCCCCGAACCCGAGTCTTTCGTCTCTCCGGCGGATGAAACCTAGGACTCCTAGATAGGGTCGGATTAGATGGTGTCTGAGGATCGCGCTGCATCGCCGATACATCGCCGATGCGGCTCGATGTGGGGCTCGATTTGCTTCACGTCCACGTCGCCGATGCATCGCCGACGTCGACGATGCATCGCCGGGGCATGACCGATGCGTCGTCGATGCATCGTCGATGCGGCGCGATCCTCCGACCCCATCTACTCCGACCCCATCCAAGATGAAAGAGGAAGGGGAGGATGAAGAAAAGGGGAACGCGCGCGCTGCTGATCCAAAGAGAGGGCCCAACTCACACAGGATAATCGAGAAACAGAAAGCGGGACATACATATGTATGCATATATGCATGCATGCATGCATGCATGTATGTATGTGTGTATGTGTATGTGTATGTGTATGTGTATGTGTATGTGTATGTGTATGTGTATGTGTATGTGTATGTGTATGTGTATGTGTATGTGTATGTGTATGTGTATGTGTATGTGTATGTATGTATGTATGTATGTATGTATGTATGTATGTATGTATGTATGTACATATGTATGTATGTATGTATGCATGCATGTATGTATTTATGTATGTATGTATGTGTATGTATATGTATATGTAAATGTATATGTATATGTATATGTATATGTATATGTATATGTATATGTATATGTACATGTATATGCATATGTATATGTATATGTATATGTATGCATGTATGCATGTAGGTAGGTATGTGATGTGATGCGATGCGATGTGATGTGATATGCTGTGATGTGATGTGATGTGATGTGATGTAATGTATGTATGCATGCATGTATGTATGCACGTATGTTTGCATGCTTGTATGTTTGCATGCATGTATGTATGCGTGTGTATGTATGTGTAGGTATGTATGTATGCATTTATGTATGTATGTATGCATGTATGCATGTATGTATATGTAGATGTATATGTATATGTATATGTATATAGATATATATATGTATATGTATATGTATATGTATATGTACATGTATATGTATATGTATATGCATATGCATATATATATATATATATATATGTATATATATGTATATGTATATGTATATGTATATGTATAGGTATATGTATATGTATATGTATATACATATGCATATGTATAGGTATATGTATGTATGTATGCATGCATGCATGTATATATGTATGTATGTATGCATTTATGTATGTGTGTATGCATGCACGCACGTATGCATGCATGTACGTATGTACGGATGTACGTATTGACGTACGTACGTACGTACGTACGTATGTATGTATGTTTGTATGTATGTATGTATGTATGTATGTATGTATACATGTATGTATGTATGTATGTATGCATGTATGTATGGATGTATGTATGTATGTATGTATGTTTGTTTGTATGTATATATATATATATACACACTTATATCTATATATATAGATATAGAAAGAGAGAGCGAGAGAGAGGCAGAGAGAGAGAGAGAGAGAATATATATATATATATATATAGAGAGAGAGAGAGAGAGAGAGAGAGAGAGAGAGCGTGAGTCCATCCGAGCCCACATCGGGCCATCTGACTGTGTCCGAACCCACATTAGGCTTAGCTCACTGGCGCCTGGATATTGCTTCCGTTTGCGCCCTCTTGGCCGACCCAGGACGGCGTACACACCAATCCTGAGCCCAGCATCGGCCTGGCCAGGGATCGGTGCACTTGTGTGGTTGGCGCCCTCCTATCCCAGGTCGGGAGGCCGTCACCTGGCAGTCGCCGCACTTCCCCCCCGCGCGAGACAGCGTGCGTGGGGGGATCGGAGGAGGAGGAGAAGGAGAAGGAGGAGAAGGAGGAGGGAGGGAGGAGGAGGAGGAGGAGGAGGAGGAGAGGAGGAGGGAGGAGGAGGAGGAGAGGCGAGGAGGAGAGTGAGCGGAGGAGGAGGGAGGAGGAGGAGGAGGAGAGGAGGAGGGAACCAGAGGAGTAGAGGAGGATAGGTATTAGGAGGGAGGGAGGGGGATGGGGGCCGAGAAGAAGGGGGGAGGAGGACGGAGGGAGCAGGACAAACGCCCCCCCCCCCCCCGGGAGGCCGCCGTCTGGGAGTCGCCGCACTTCCCCTTCACCCCAGGGAGCTGATGCCTTTCGCCCCGGCGGGCGCGGCAGCGCGGGGGCGTCGCCCACCGATGTGTTTTTCAAACCGGCCCCAGCCTCGTGCCGGCCCGTCGGCAGTGGCGGCGGAACAAGGGCCTCGGCTCGTCGTCGTCGTCGTCGTCGGCGTCGTCGATGGCGGTAGTGGATTTGCACCCCCTTTACTCCTCAGTGCTGCGCGTCTCGAGTCTCCAGCCCCCAAGTTTCGACTCGGGAGCGCCGCGCATCTCCTCCCCTTCTTTCCTCCTCATCTCCCTGCCGCTGCTCAACGCATGCCCATATTGGTACACCCCTCACATTTTCCGTGACCCCATAGGAAGCTCCAAGTACGGCCAAGGCGCTGAAATAAGGACTGCTTTGGGTTCAGAAGGGGCTCGCTGTTCCTTAGGTCCTTCCGTGGTTGTTCCTCTAGCCCTCCTCGTGCGCCCAGGCGCTGTTGGCGCCAAAGAGGGGCCTCGTTCCTTATTCAGCGTTCCTTATTTCAGCAGCCCGACTTTACGGCCGCAGTGGCCGGTCCGCATCGCGGCGCCGCGCCCATGTCAGCACACCTTTCGCACGTTTCGTGGCCCCCGTAGCGAGCTTCACCTACGGCCGCAGTGGGAGGCTCCGCGTGGCGGCGCCGCCCACTTTGGCGCCCCTCTCACGAGGATCGTGGCCCTCTAGGGAGCCTCACCTGGGGCTCCAGTGGGAGGGTCTGCATGGCGGCGCCGCCAGTTTCCGCGCACTCCTCCCATCGGGAGCTCCACCCACGGCCCCTATGGGAGGGTCTGCATGGCGGCGCCGCCCATTTCGGAGCACTTCTCGCGAAGATCGCGCCCACGTGGGGGGTTTCCAGTTCCACCTGCGTACGGTCTGCCTACCCTGCCCCCCACCTCGTCACCAGATCGGAGGGCACTGGGCGAGCGGCGGATCAGGACCTCTGCATCGATTTTCTTCCATCGCTTCTGCCCACGCACTCCCCAGCCGTCACCGCCGACCCCAAGCTCAGCTACCCTGAGGCGCTCGCCGCCTTCGTCGCTGGATGGGTCGATGGCCGCCTCTCGGGCTGGAAGGGGACGGTCATGCGGGAAGCGACGCGACCTCGCCGCCCTGCCGGTCAGCCAACAGCCCAGGCCACCAGCGCGCAACCTGCGCTGGGGTGCGGAGCCCCCGCGCGAGCCGCCCGCCGCCCAGGTTGGCGCCCCCGTCGGTGGCCAGGCGCCCCTCGCCCATCGGGGGGGGGGGCGACCGCGCTGCCCTACGCCGACTGGCGGCCCTCTCTACCCAAGCCACCCGCGGCTCTCTTGATCAATAGTCCCGTCGACTGACACCTCCACCGCTGAGGTGCCCCGCCCGCCGCGGCGGTGCCTGGGCTGTGGTTCAGGGGCCTCTTGGATGCACATGAGGGTCTTCTGGTATGCCTCTCGTGGGACTCTTGGGAGGGTCTTGGGGGCTTGTGGGGGGCCTCTCTGAGGCCTCTTGGGGCCTTGAGGACCTCTTGGGGCGTCTTGGGGGACTTCGGGAGCGTCTGGGGTGTTTTCGGGGCCATCTTTGGGCAGAATGCTCAAAATGTTCGCTCACGTTCCCCCCCTCTTGGGCCCCTCTTGGGTGCCTATTGAGCCTTCTCGGGGGCCTCTTGGGCCGTCTTGGGGGGCCCTCTTGGGGCCCTCCTTGGGGCCCCCTGGGCACTTCTGGGGAGGAGCTTTGGGCTTATTGGGCCGTCTTGGAGCAATAAATGCTTCAAGACCCTGAGGATAATCAGTGAGTTTGGCCTCCTAGTGCCTTCTTGGGGGTGCTTTTGGGCCACCTTGAAGCTTCTTGGGGGGCCTCTTCGGCCGTCATGAAGCCATCTTGAGCATCTGGAGGCGACTCGGCCATCTTGGGCCGTCTTCGCGGCCCCCTCGGTCCCTCTGGGCCCGTCTTGGAACCCTCCCGGCTTCCAGAAGACGCACGCGACACACCCCAGGAGCTGCCAGCAATTCCCGGAGCGCCCCGGGAAACTGGGTGTCCGACCGGGTGTCCCGGACCTTACGAATCTAGAATCCTGGCAGCAGCATCACAAGTGTGAGCCTTGGGGCACTCCACTTCGTGCCAAGGGCACGGTGGCGGATTCAGGCTCTTCCTGTTTGCTTAATCTGATCTCGACAGCTTGGGCATTACACTGCTTGGTTTATTCTGCCTCCCTCAATTTTTGTTTTTTGTTGTTGTTGTTGTTGTTGTTGTTGTTGTTGTTGTTGTTGTTGTTGTTGTTGTTGTTGTTGTTGTTGTTGTTGCTTTTTGATATTGCACCATTTTGGGCTAAACTTGTCGCCCACCTGTTCGGGTTATTCTCATAACTGGTTGGCTCACCTACCTTGGGCCTTTCTCCTTGTGCTTTCGCGTCAGTCCACACATCGTTGGGTTGGCCTGTTCAGTTTTTCTTTCATTACCGTCTTGAGAGGGCGGAACGCATCGACTGGCCTGCCGTTGCGTGGCGGCTGCCGATTTTCTAGGGTTCGGTTAGTTTCTTAAGCTTCTAGGGTTTCGTGTTCATACCCGACATTCGTTTAGTTGAACAAGTGCCTGTCGTCACGCGTTTGGCGTGTCGTTCTCCGGCCTCCGCCCTCTTTCTGCAAGGCGTGATGCTTCACATGGCGATGCGCCAGCTCTCGTGGCACAGGCACTCCGCTTTCCATGAGCCTGTCATCGCGCATGGCTCTATTTCTCTCTGCTCCTGCTGCTCCTCTGCCTCCCCCATGGCTCCATTCCTCTCTGCTCCTGAGCTCCCTCCTCCTCCTCCTCCTCCTCCTCCTCCTCCTCCTCCTCCTCCTCCTCCTCCTCCTCCTCCTCCTCCCCCTCGCCCTCGCCCTCGTTCTCTCTGCTCCTGCTGCTCTTGCAGCTGCCCTCTGTCCTCGGCCTCCCGCTGCTCCCCGCCTCCCTCTCTCGCCGCCCTTCTCTCCCTGGGGCCCCGGCGCCCTGCCTCCCTCCCCTGCTTTCCGTCCCCCCTGCTCACACCCTAGGCGATGCTCAAGAAAACTCAAGCTTTCGGCCAGAGTCTCGATTATTCTTAAAATGTGTCAGTGCAAATCCTAAGATTTGAATCGAAGTTCTGTGCTCTTATTCAATTTCTGAGACTGAATTTCTTAACCCATGATTTCTTAAGCATTTCGCAGGGTGTACCTCCCTCGCTCCGTTCCGCTTCCGCGCGTCCGTCGCCAACGGCTTCAAGCTTGTGCGCGTCGCCCAAAAGCGACCCCCAGCCTGCAGCATCTGGCAGTGCCATGGCGCAGGTTACCAAGGCCAGCCGTTGGGGGGGAGGACAGACCCGGAGGGCGGGGAATGAGCAGGTGGGGTGGGCGGGGGCGGAGGACGATGGGTGGAGGGAGATGACGAGAAGGAGGAGGAGGAGAAGGAGGACGATCAGGAGGGTGACTGAGCAGGAGGAGGAGGAGGAGGAGGAGGAGGAGGAGGGGGATGTCAACGAGGAGGATGAGGATAGGGAGGAGGACGAGGAGAAGGAGAAGGACGAGGATAAGGAGGAGGATGACGGATGGATGACGAGGACAGAGCTGGCGGAATGCCAAGGGCCAGTAGGAAGAGGAGAACACCCCGGGGAGGGGGACGATACATCGAAAGGCGAAGGAGAAAGATGAGTGGGAGGGAGAAGGACGAGGAAGTCGATGGATAGACGGATGAGTGAAAAGGAGGGGGGGGAGATGGGGGAGGCGGGAGGATGAGGTAGATACTGAGGACGATGAGGGGGGACAAGGATACTTAAAAAGGAGGAGGAGAAGGAGGAAGATGTTACGGAGTGAGCGGGGTTGAGGTGTGTGCGTCGTATATGTAATGATGATGGTGGTGGTGGTTGTAATGATGATGATGACGTTGACGACGGAGATTATGAGGAAGATGAGTTTGATAATGACGATGAGGAGGATGATGTTGACGATGCGGAAGAGTATGAGACTACGGATGACGATGACGATGATGACGATGACGAGTGTGATGACGATGCTGACGATGCCGATGACGATGATGATGACGCTGAGGCTGCAGATGACGACGATGCTGATAATGATGATGATGATGGTAATGAGGACGATGACGAGGCTGATTTTGCTGCTGCTGATGACGATGATGCCGATGACGATGACGATGCTGATTATGATTATGATTATGACTATGATTATGATGATGACGATGATGCTGATGATGCTGATGATGACGACGATGCTGATGATGATGATGACGAGGACGAGGCTGAGGCTGAGGCTGAGGACGATGCTGACGACGATTATGATGACGGTGATGATGATGCTGATGCTGATGCTGTTGATGATGATGATGCTGGTGATGATATTAATGATAATTATTATTGATGATGAGGGTGTATGATGCTGACGAGAATGGGGCTGAGGCTGAGGCTGAGGCTGATGATGATTCTGTTGATGATGGTCATGATGATGCTGCTGATGATGATGACGACGATGACGATGCTGATGATGATGCTGATGATGATGATGATGATGATGATGATGATGATGATGATGCAGATGATGCTGATAATGCTGATGATGAGGCTGTGCTGCGTGTGACGATGATGACGATGACGATGACGAGGATGACGATGACGATGACGATGACGATGATGATGATGATGATGATGATGATGATGATGATGATGATGATGATGATGATGGGGATGCTGCTGACGCTGATGATGCTGATGATGACGATAATGCTACTGCTTCTGCTGGTGATGACCATGGTGATGTCGATGACGACGGAGACGACGATGACGACGACGACGACGACGATGATGACGATGATGATGATGATGATGATGATGATGACGTTTAATTGTCATTGTGATTCTATGATGATGCTGATGATGATTATGATGATGTTGATGATTATGATGATGCTGATGATAATGATGATGCTGCTGATGATGATGCTGATGATGATGACGATGATGATGAGGATGATGCTGATTCTGATGATGATGCTGATGATGATGTTGATGATGCTGCTGCTGATGATGATGCTGATGCTGATGATGATGCTGTTGATGATGTTGATGTTGATGAGGATGCTGATGAGGCTGCTGCTGCTGCTGCTGCTGCTGATGATGATGATGATGATGATGATGATGATGATGATGATGATGATGATGATTATGATTATGATTATGATTATGGTGATGATGATGGCGATGATGATTATGATGATGCTGATGCTGCTGATGATGCTGATTATGATGAGGATGCTGCAGCTGATGATGAGGATGATGATGATGATGCTGATGATGCTGATGATGCTGATGATGATGATGATGATGATGATGATGATGATGATGATGATGATGATGATGATGATGATGATGATGATGATGATGATGATGATGATGATGACATGGTGTTGGTGGTGGTGATGATGGTGGTGATGATGATGATGATCGCAGCAGAAGGAGGTGCAGTGAGGAGGAGGAGGAGGAGAAGGAGAGGAGGAGATGAGGACGAAGAGGAGGACGAAGAGGAGGACGAAGAGGAGGACGAAGAGGAGGAGGATCATGAGGAGGAGGAGGAGGAAGAAAAAGAGGAGCTCCTGCAGCCTCCCTATCTCGGGCCCATATTGAGGCCTGTTTGGGGCATCTTGGGCGATCATGCCCCCGCAGCCTTGTTGGATGCCTCTTTGGGCCCTCTTGGGCCCGTCTCGCAGCCTCTCGGATCCTCACGGTAGCCCAAGGCGCAAAAACCATTTGTCCTTTGCTCTGCTGTGTTGTTGGAACCTCGTTTTGAATCCGTAGCGCCACGCGTCTCGTCACTCACCTCCTCCCCCTCCTCTTTCTCCTCCTCTCTCTGCTTGTGCTCTCTGACCGCGCGCCCCTTTCGGCAAATCCCTGACCTGCCTCCTGCCCCTCACAGAGAGCTTCACTTACGGCACCCGTGAGGGCGCCGGCACCTTCGCCCGTTCCGGCACGCGCCTCACACGGGTTGTGCCTCATAGGGAGCTCCACCTACGGTATCAGTGAGGGCGCCCGCATGCGGTCCCTCCGACTGTTTCGGCGCATCCCTTAAAGAGAGGCCCTCACACGGATTGTGCCCCTTCATGAGCGTCACCTGCGGCACAACGGATCGTGCCCCACACGGACCTCCCCTTACGGCACTAATGAGGGCGCCCGCGGGCGGTCTCTCCGCATGTTTCGGGACACCCTTCATACGAATCGTGCAAGAGGGAGCGTCACCTGCGGCACCGGTGACGGCGCCCGCATGCGGTCCCTCATCCTATTTTCGAACACCCCTCGTACGGATCGTGCCCCATAGAGGGCTCCGCCTACGGCACCAGAGAGGGCGCCCGCAAGTGGTTCTTCCGTTCATTGTGGCGTACCTCTAGTGATCTCCACTTTAGGCGCCAGTGAGCTCCGCCTGAGTCGCCAATGAGGGCGCTCGCATGCTGTCTTTCCGCCCATCTCGGCACCTCCACTACTGGCACCAGTGATGGCGCCCGCATGCGGTCCTCCGCTCTTTCTCTCGTGCGTCCCTGGCTGGTATTACAATTTGCGCACACGCCGCTGGCAAGGATCACACGCCCTGTTGCTGCTGAATAGCTTTCCAGTCATCCGCTGTACCAATCTTGTATATCGAGGGCGTTTCCCCGTTTCCGCGTTCTGCAGTTGTTCTTGGATCGACGGGCGCAGGTACCCCAGATCCACAGCACATTCACAAATATGTTGTGACGGTTTGGCTGACGAGGATGATGATACTTATGGTGGCGTATATATCGTATAGGTTGTGATGGTGTAGGTTGTGAGTGGGAGGATGAGGAGAACGAGGAGGATGAGGTCCCAGACGGAGCATGGGGCCACGATGATGAAGAGGTGGATGAGGAACATTGTGTTGACGATGCTGCTGGTGATGATGATGACGATGATGATGATGATGATGATGATGATGATGATGATGATGATGATGATGATGATGATGATGATGATGATGATGATGATGATCATGCTGCTGCTGCTGATGATGATGATGCTGTTGATGATGATGATGATGATGATGATGATGATGATGATGATGATGACGATGATGATGATGATGATGATGATGATGATGATGATGATGATGATGATGATGTGATGATGATGATGATGATGATGATGATGATGATGATGCTGATGATGCTGATGATGATGATGATGATGATGATGATGATGATGATGATGATGATGGTGGTGGTGGTGGTGGTGGTGGTGATGGTGGTGCTGGTGATGGTGATGACGATGATGATGCTGCTGATGATGATGTAGATGATGATGCTGATGATGATAAGGATGAACATGGTGGTGGTGGTGGTCGCGATGGTGGTGGTGGTTGATGATGATGGTGGTGGTCTTGATGATGCTGATGATGATGTTGATGACGTGATTTTGTTTTTGGTATGTCTTGTGTGTTGGGAGAAGGGAAGAGGAATACTGGGAATAGGGGGAGGAATCTGACGATGAGTGTGGTCATGTTGGTGCCAAGGGATGGGTCAGACACTTGATGTGCAAAGATGCTGCTCATGGCTTCAATGATTTTGGGATGGATGGACAGCCTCCTCCTCCTCTTCCTCCTCCTCCTCCTCCTCCTCCTCCTCCTCCCAAGAACCGTTTGGCTCCGTCGCCCCTTGGGAGGGGACGTGGGGTCGCGCCGAGCCTCCGCGAGGCGCTCTTGGGGCCGCGCGTTATAAGCTGTCTGGCGGCAGCTGGTGGCGGCGGGTGCCGATTCTGCGCAATCTGATGGGAGTTGAGTTTCTGAGGTCTCTGGAGGCGCCCTGAGATCCTTCGAGATGGGGCTAAATGCCTCTCGTCGGCCGCGTTCTGCCGGACGCAAGCGGGTCTCCTTCGAACGGCCTTGGTCCCGATGTTCGGCCTGCCGCCGCTGTGAGTGGGACGACCTGTTGGAGGCTCAGATTTGAGTTGGCGGTGTTCCTGCGGCGCCAAGGTGACGCAGTTCCGTGCTCCCTCCCAGCCTCGACCTCGTGGCGGTGCTGGCGGTCGAGGATGCGGCGGGCCTGGCGCAGCTCCTGGCGCTGGCGGGGCGGCTGCCGACCAGCTGCAGCGCCCAGGAGCCCCAGCGCGCGACAGTTCGGTGCCTCCCGAGCTGGCCGCGGCGTTGCGAGTCGTCGATGCCCGCGCGCAGACTGCCGCGGCCAAGGCGAAGGCGAAGGAGCCGACGCTGAACGACGCGCTCCGCAGGGCGGCTGGGAAGTGCAAGGACCTCCACAGGCGGCACCAGGCTGTGGTGGACCAGGTCTTGCGCTGCCGCACAGGCATTCGCACGGCCAAGGCCCGCGAACGTGAGTTCGCCCTGCTGCTGGCCGAGGCCGAGGCCGCCAAGCAGAAGACTGCCGCTGCAGTGGCGGCGCTGGGGGTCCCGCGCCTTTTGCAGGCGCAGACGCCGCGGCTGCGGGTACCGAGGAGTCGCCCGACCTCTTCCAGTTGCGCTGGGACGACTCGATCTTTCCGGCCGACGTCATGGAGGGGCTCGACGAGCAAGAGCGCGGCAGCCTGGCCAGCCTCCGCAAGGAGCTCCTGGCTGCGAAGGACCTCCTCCAGTCCCATTCGGGGGAGATCCGCGAGGAGCTCGCCGCCGCGCGGCGTCTCGCCGCCACCAGCCGCCAGCGTTCGGCCAAGAAGCGCAAGGGCGGCGACGGCGACGCCCAGGACCCCGCGCAGGCGGCGACAGCACCAGCAGCAACACCAACAGCAACACCCGCAGCAGCAGCAGCAGATGCGCCAGCTGCAGCAGCTGCAGCAACTCCTGTCGACGTCGCCGCCGGTGCTGGTGCAGCCCCATGTGCCCCTGCCGAGAAGACGGGTGGCCCCGCGCTGGCTGCGGCTGCCGCAAAGCTGAGCCAGGCCAAGTTCAAGGCTGCCGGGCAGGCGACCGCAGCCACGGCAGCTCGCGGTGCCTCGGGCTCGGCCGGCGCAGGCGCGGCGCCGCCCGCCACCCACGCGGCGCCGCCCGACGCCGAGGACCGCGACTTGTGACGCCAGGCGTCGCCAGCAGCTAAAGGGGTAGCCGCTGGCGCGGCTGGCAGCGGCGCGCAGCCGCACAGTTTTGACATTTCTGGCAGTGATGATGGTTTCCCTGGTGCTGTGGGGCCAGCCACCGCCGCAGTCGCAGCCGACTGCTCGCGCGGAGCGTCAGCACCAGGACGAGGGATCATCATCGACGGGGCGCCCGTGGTTCGCGACGAGCTACCTCGCCACAGCCGCACCCTCTTCTTCTCGATCATCACTGCGATGGGGCCGCAGGCTTGGGAGTTCGTGGAGAAGGAGTGCGCCGACTACGATTTTCTGGGCTTTGCGTGGCGCGCGTCCGCATCTCGTCCAAGTTGGAAGAGTGGAGTCGCGAAGCGAAGCGTGCTGGATGGCGAGTCCACGCCGGCCCCGCCCGCGCCTCGAGCGGAGGTGGCAGTGAGGGCGGCGGGTGGTTGCTCGCCCGTCAGCATCTCCACGTGCACCGCCTGGAGGCCACCGCGCCCGCGCCCGGGCGGTTGTGTGCACCCGCCTCCTCCGACCTGGGCGGCTTCCAGGCCAGCGTGCTGCGCGTGCAGGGGTGCGCCGTGGTGGCCGTCGTCCTCTACGCCTTCTCGTCTCTTGGCTGGGCGGGAGACAACTTGCGCAGGTGTGCTCGCCTCAGCGCGCTGCTCGCGGCCCTTCAGCTGCCCTGGCTGGTGCCTGGCGGCTTCGACATGTGGCCGTCGGTCTTGCAGCGGCGAGGTTTCGTGGGGCGGGCCAGCGGGCGCGCGCTGCAGTGCAGTGCGACCTTCGCCTGTGCTGCTGGCGCCGCGGGTTCGCGCTCGACTGCCGCCTGTGCTCGACGTCCTGCGCGCCGTGCATCGCGGGCTTCCGCGACGCGCGGGCCGTCCCCTGGAAGACCCGCTGCGGCCTCGCGGTGGAGCTCTTCGGCGGCGGCGGGCAGTTGATGACGCGGCGCCTGGTGGCGCCGAGGCCACTGCCCGCGGGCGCCCGCCCCCGCCCGCGACGGCCTCGGCCAAGCGGCGTGGGGCGCGTGCCCGCAGAGACGCCACTCGTCTCAAGCGGGGTTATTTCTCGAAGGAGGCCTTCGGCAACCAGTCGGAGGCACTCAGGGCTGATGCTTCCGCCGATGGCGCGGGCGGCGAAGGGTTCTCCTCCAGCGACGGCGACGACTCGTGGGCCGACGAAGTTGAGAGCTCGCCGCTGCCGCCGCCGCAGGATGACGCGCCCCCCGCGAGGGGGGGGTGTGCGCCATCTGGCAGGCCGCCCCGGCCCAGCACACGCAGCCTCAGTGCCTTCGCCGAGTCGCCGCTGCTGGCCGCCGCCCATGACGCCGCCCTCGCTGCTGGCGAAGGCGAGAGTGGCTGGCCCCAGGCCCGAGCAGCCCCCAGGCGTCACACCGTGGATGGGGATGGTGCTGACCCGTCGACTGCTTGGACGGGGGCGAGGGCCAGGGCTTCCCACCGTTCGAGGAGATCGAGGGCCCCCCCGAGGCCGAGTCGTGCCGGGCGGGTGTGTCCGACCGTGGGCCAGGCGATGTCGGCCGAGTGGTGGTTGAGGAGGTTGGCGGAAATCAGTCTCGGGGGCGCCCTGGCTCTGGGGCGAGGCAATCGCGGCCGCTGGCGCCCCGCCCTGTCACATCTCGCTTGCCCGTTCGCGACGATCGCCCAGATGATGATGGAATCGTTACTTATTTGATCTCGGATCATGCGTGGGAGCGGGCGGCCGACGCCAGAAATCCAGCTTCTACGCCGTGGGCAGCGATCGGTGAGTCGGCCGCGTGCTGCGTCGGTGCCGAGGTCATCGGGCCCTTCAGCGACGCCTTCGCCAGATGGGTTCGCAAGGTCGAGGCGGCTGCGCGTCGTCGCGCACGGGGGCCCACGCAAGACCGAGGCCTCTCTCGAGGAGATGGTGTTCACCGAGTCGAGTGTCAGGTGTCAGCGGCCCAGCGCGCCATCCATGCGGAGGTCACCGACGCCGACTGCGCAGTGGATTGATGGGCGGCGCTGCTTGCAGTCCTCGGGAAGTTCGCGCGCTACTCGAAGTGGATCGTCGGCGACGCCCCCGCTGCTCGCGCAGCGGCCGCTGGGCGCCGCCGCGCCGCCGCTGAGTGTCGCCGTCTGGTACGGGGCGCCCCTGCTCATGCCCGTCGCGCCTCGCCGCAGCCCGAGGCGCGGGTCGACGTGCTCGTGTGGCAGCTGCAGAGGGGCAGCCCATCACTTGGGCCAGTCTCCGTCGGGGCATTCGCGCTCTGCCACGCTTGCCCATCCAAGCCGTCGAGCATGTGCTGGTGTTTGTGCAGAGCAGCCTACGCCGTGGGCGAGGTCGTGCTGTGGGCGCCTCCCCGCGCAGCTTCGAGGATTGGATCGTCGCGCCGCAGGGCTCGTCGGTGCTGTTCAAGTCCTTCAGGTAACCCGACCTGGCCGACGGGGTGATTGACCCGCGAGGGTTTCAGTCCCTCGTCCACCCCCGTGACCTGGTGGACCACGAGGCCGGAGTCTGGCATGGGCTGTGGGCGCCCCACCAGGAGGACACGCACGCGGTTGGCACCTTCTGGAGCGAGCTGCGCGAGCTGCTTGGCTTGGAGGACCTCCCAGCGCTGGGCCTTCCTCAGCTGAGAGCCGCCTAGAAGCGCATGCGCCCTCGCGCAGGCAGAGGCGTCGACCAGCTACGCCCTGCCGATGTCGAGCGGCTGCCCGACTGCGCTCTCATCGAGCTCCTCGGCGTGTGCTCGGAGCGCGAGCAGGCGGGATGCTGGCCATGGCAGCTGCTTTTGGTCACGGGTCAGCTCTTGGCCAAGCAGGCGGGCGGTGAGCGCGTGATCGGCCTCCTTTGCGTGATCGCGCGCATCTGGAGCCAGGCCCGCGAGCCCATCATCCAGGAATGGAGCCGCGACGCGGCTCCGCCCTGGGGCGCCGCGGTCCGCGGGAACGCCGCCGTCTTCGAGGCCTTCGCGCGCGCCGCGGACGAGGGGGCCCACGGCGCGAGAGGCCTGGCGCGCGCGCGCACCATGCTCGACATCGAGGCTTTCTACGGCTCCGTGGACTGGGTTAAGCTTCGACGTGCCGCCCTACGGCTGGGCACCCCTCCTGCCGTGCTTGCCCTTGAGCTCCAGTTGTGCCTCGTCCCGCGGGTCTTGATCCGCGACGGACCTGCGTCGCCGGCCTTCCAACCCGCCAGGTCCATCGTGCAGGGGCTGCGGTCGGGGCAGCGGTTTACGCGGTGTCTCGCCTAGTTCATCTTGGATAGGATCGCGCAGTCCAAGCCGACAGGTTTCCTGGCCCCTCGCATCTGGATCGACGACCTGCCCGAGGCGGCGGTCATGGAGAGCGCCTTGACCGCTACTCTCGCCGAGACCTGCGACATGTTCGTCACCGACGGCCTCCGCATCTCGCCAAGGAGTGTGGTCATTGCCGTCCGACGCGGGCTGGCCAGGCGCACCATGGGCGCTCTCCGCGTCAAGGGCCGCGTCGTCTCGGCCGCCAAGCGTTCGCCGCGCGTCGGCGTCGACTTCGCTGCGGGCAGAGTCACGCGGCGACCCGCTTGGACCGGCATAGCGAAGAAGGCTGTCAAGTCGCATCTTTGAGTTCGAGGTTTCGTTCGGGCCAGTAAGCAGCATGGCGCCTGCTCGCGGGTCGAGATGGTGCCCCCTCAAGTTGCAGGAAGCTACGGGCGCCAGATCCTTGGGGCCCTGGCATCCTGGCGACGTAAGGCCCGCCAGTGCCTCGGCGCCGTCAGCGCAGCAGCTGGCGTGGGGAAGTGCCTCGCCACCGTCCTGCAGTTTCATCGCGGCACGCGGGATCCTGCGCGCCGCCCGCCTCGCACGACAGCAGCTCGAGCTCTGTTTCCAAGCGTGGCGTTGTGATGCTGATCTCAGGCGGCGTGTCCAGCAACCGTGGTTTCCGATGCACTGTCGGCTGCGGGGCGCTCCCTGCCCAGTGCCACCGCCGCGTTCGGGGCTCGATCTCAGCGCCGTCAGCCTTGCTGATGGAGTGCGACTGGGGTCCCGTGGGCCCGCGCGAGTGGGTTTGTCATCTTCCTGGGGGCGGATGGGGGCGCCGGACATTCCCCGGCGTGGAGGCGCTCGTCGACGGCCCCATTCAGCAGTTGCTCGTCGCGTTCGACGCTTCGATCCTGGAGCAGCTCTGGAGCGACGCCTCCCTCCACTGGTGCGGGGGGGGGGCCGCAGCACGGGGCCGGCCTGACCTACTATCGTGCCGTGGTGAAGATGCTCGAGGGATCCCAGCGGCACCGGCGCCTCGCGCCGCTCCTGCTCTCCATCGCAGCTGGCGGCTCATGGCTTGGCGAGCGGTTTGCCGAGACCTCCGGCACGCTGGACTCCGTCGACTGCATCTGCCCCAGGTGCGGGCGCGAGGTGGAGACGCCGCTGCGCAGGATGTGGACGTGAGAGGCCAATCAGGGGTCCAAGGCCTACGACCTCAGCGACCACCCCATTGCGAGGGCACATGCCGAAGCTGAGGCCTACCCTTGCTTCTGGCTTCGTGGCGTCCTGCCCGCGGGCTGGACCCGAATGCCTGCTCCTCCTGAGGGGCCTAGCTGAACCCGCATCGGCGACGCGCTAGGCCAGAGGGCTTCGGCATCGGCCCCACGCGCGAGCCCCATCGCGCTCTCTAGTAGGCCTTCTGATCGCCTGCTCGCCTTGGGGAGCTTCGAGGCGCGGTTCGATGCTCACCTCTAGCGCAACAGTTCTAGCCTTTCATGATCCTGAGTGCGCTGCGCGAGCTGCTGGCAACTGTTCCGTAGCCCTAGCAGTTGGCCGCTGAGGGGGATGCCCCAAGGCGGTGCGATGGTTCACTGGGGTACCGAAGCGCGGATACCAACGCGCGCTTGTCGCTGGCGCCTCCTGCTTCGGTGTGCAGACGGGGTGTGCCGCTCCATGATCGCGGCAGAGCCGTTCTGTTTCCCAGAAGCAGACCACGATCGCAATGGACTCCCTGGACGCGCCAGGGGTGGGCTCCTTCCACCCCTGTACATCGCGCGGCGCCTCCCGCCCATGCGAAGGAAATCTGGGAGGCAGTAGAGCCCCGCTAGGCTTGGACGAACTGCCGTCCGAACTGTTGTGCTCTCTTTCGCTCTCTCCTTCTATATTTCGGCTTCTGTTGCTGCTACTCGTCCTCTCCCTTTACGTCCTGCTCCTCCTGCTGTTTCTCCTAATTACCTTCCTTTTCCCTTCATGTCCTCTCCTCCTCTCCTTCTTCCTCCTCCTCTTCGTCGTCGTCGTTGTTGCGTGGCGGGTGCTGCGGAAACGTATTCTCATTATCGGTTGGGCCCCAGTCCGTCAATGAGGACGTCGAAAAGATAACTCGTTTCCCCTTCATGGGGGGGGTCTCTAAATGCCTCTCTTGGTTAACGTGCTGCGTACTTGGAGAACGTGCTCTGTCACCCGCGCAGACGCGCAAACGTGCCACTCGAGAGCTCGCCTGCCATAGCTCGCTCGCTTTCGTGTGGCACTGTTGTTCGCGCGGTAGAGGCGCGGCCACCCTTGTGCGGACGGCGGTTCGTACCAATGCATACTGACAGCCTAGTCTTCTGTAACAAGTACTACCGACACGAGCAGGTTTGGTCTATTCTAGCCCTCCCGCCTCCTCCCCCTTCCGTCCTTGCCCCCTCCTTCCTTCCATCTTGCACTTTCCCTCCCCCCCTCCGCCCCGTCAGCCGCGATTGCCTTGGCGCCCCTGCCTCCGACGCGCAGGCGCTGGTCTGCGCGCTCGCCTGCGCGGGCGCCTGCCTGCTGCTCCGCCAGGCCGCCTTCGCGGCCCCTGGCGGCGCGGCCGCCGCCACCTCCGCCCCGCGGGCGCTGCGCGGCGCAGGGGCGGCGGCGCCGCCCGAGGCAACGGGCCCCCCCATTGCGAGGATCGGGGAAGGAGGCGGTGTTGATGCGGATGCGGATGCTGATGCTGGCCCTGATGGTGATGATGCTGATGCCGACGAGGAGGATGGCGAGGGGGAGGAGGAGGCGGAGGAGGAGGAGGAGGGGG
>CAUYUJ010009502.1:339768-357268 GCA_963575745.1 Prorocentrum cordatum | reverse complement strand
AGAGAGAGAGAGGGGAATAGAGAGATTGAGAGACAGAGAGAGAGAGAGACAGAGACAGAGAGACAGAGAGAGAGAGAGAAACACACAGAGAGATAGAGATATAGAGAGAGAGAGGGGGAGAGAGAGAGAGAGAGATAACAAAAGAAACGCCCCCGCCGCCCCTTCTTTCTTCCATACTTTCTTCCGCTTCCTCTCCCTCCCTCCCCGTCTCTCCCACCCTCGTCCCATTCGGTTCCTCCGCATCGTCGTCGCCGTCGTCGTCGCAGTCGCCGCAGCTGCCTCTGCCATCGCCGTCGCCACAGCCGCCACAACGCCACCGCCACCGCCATTACCGCCGCCGCCGCCGTCTTTGTGTCGTCAAGCCAAAACCTGTTCCAACTGGTCCCCGTAGAACGTCTGAAAGTCTCTCGTGGTCCCAAGCGGTTCCCAGAGGCCTCTGGAGGCCTCTGACCTCTGGTGGCTCGAACAGGGCTAGAAAGGTCTGAAATCGGAATCCTCGAACCTCCTCGTCAAGATCCGCCCAGAGCTAGTCCCCTATGCCCCTCCTGGGGCCCAGCCTGGCCAGTTCTTCGAGCTCCGCTCCGCCGTGGTGACGAGGAGGGCCCCCCCGAAAGCCGAGCACGGGCAGGCAATCTCCGATCTCCGACCTTCGACCCTCGACCGCCGCGGAGGCGGCTGGGGCTGGCTCCTCCGCGTCCCCGCTGAGCCTCGGCCTTGCCGTGGGCCTCGCTGCCGGCCTGGCGGCGGTGGCGCGCCGCAGCGCGGCCCGCTTCGGGGGGTCGCCGCCGCCGCCGCCGCGGCCGTCGCCACAGCAGCCGCCCTCGTCGCCGTCGCCGTCGCCGTCGCCGGCGCTGTTATCGTCGTCGTCGTCGTCGTCGTCGTCGTCGTCGTCGTCGCCTTGGTCGTTTCCGTTTTCGTTTTCGTCATCGTCGTCGTCGTCGTCGTCGTTTTCTTCTTCGTCGTCGTCGTCGTCGTCGTCATCGTAGTTGTTGTCGCCATCGTTCTCGTCGTTCTCGTCGGCTACTCCTTGCCCTTCTCCCCTGGTGCTCATGCCGGGCTGGGCGTCCTCGTCAAAGTGTACTTTGTTATGGGTACTGCACATTCGGTGCCGACGAAGTTTTGATTTGCGTATAGACTCGGAAACTGCGGACGGGTTGATAGGTGTGAGTGGGTACTCCAGATTTCGTAATAAAAGAAGGGTGTCACAACCCTCCCAGACGAGAAGTTTTAGACCCCCCCCAGACCATCCATGAAAGGGCGGCCTTTTGCCCAGACTTCCCCCGAAGCCTCCAAGACAGCTCAAATCAGACCCCCCCCAAAATGTTACCCCGGAGTAATATCACTTTCAATTTCTAGCTGTTGGTTTCATTTGGCAGGTACTGGACAAGCAAAGTGGTTGCAAAGTGTGTGTGTGTGGGGTCGCCAATAAGGATCCGTCAGCCTAGGCAAATGTTTGTGAAGTCTGGAGCAGTAGAACCGGCCAGCGACCCATGAACAATCCGCAACTTGAAATGGGCAAAGGGCGACTGGCAACGAGCGACGAGCATCGATCATGATCAATACGGAATGCATCGTTGATGATAGTCAGCGGACGCAGAGTCGGTATCACCGAATGTGTGAGCAAGCTCGCATAATTCTGACAACGGGTAGCTTGATACGGCGATATGGACACCTTGGATTATGACCATCGGGCCACACGTATATCGCGGATACGTGGGACTTGGTTCGGAGTGAGAAGTTGTTGATCAGTTAGTAAAGACCAGGTAGTTTAAGCAATGTGCATTGGGTTAGTGGAAGTGCTGGGTATCCGCTAGAAAGCGGAAAGCTGTAGCTCCTTACATGTGCAGGGTCGGGAAGTTCAATTTTCAGCAATCATTATGGGGTTTTGACCAGCGGATACGTCGCTGATGGGCAAACAACACGATCTGTCGAATGCAGTGTATGACGACATGCACATCCAGAGAACACCTATCGTCGAAGCTCACCACTCGTCCAGGTTGCGGGCGCAGGGAGCAACATGAATTATTGCACGTGGGTAGTTGTCTGGCGGGTATACCTTGTGTGCTACTGGGGTGCCAAGTTCTTTGACTTCTGTCTTTGCTTTGGGTCCGCTTTCGCAGGCCTCATGATGAAACGGTGAAGGGGGTGGCGGTTGTGGCAATCGTGCAGGAGTTGGTGATGATGTGGAGGAGGCGGAGGAGAAGGATGATAAAAAGGTAGGACGAGGAGTGCATTAAGGAGAGGAAGGCGCAGATGGAAGGCTCCCCGCCGCGCGTTCGCCGACGGCCTCGTGGGATCGGAGTACCACGGCTGGGGCAAGTACGAGGTGGCTCCAGTCGGCTCGTGCGTGTCTCAATTCGGTACCCAAGCCTGAGGATTGCCCTGCTTATCTGTCCTTGACTCAGTCGTCTCATATCCCGCAATCGGCAGAAGTGTCGGAGAAGGGGAGGGGGAGAACAGGGGATGGTGAGAACGGGAGGGAAGGGATGCGCACTTCTGTCCTCGTTCGTCTCCCTCGTGTCGTCCTCGGCCCCTTGTTTGTCGATTTATCGACGCCACCTCCCTGCTGCATGTGCGTTTGGATGCCGCTCACTGTCACCTTGCACCCCAGCCTGCCTTTTTTCTAGCAGTCTCTCGTCCCCGTTTGTTCTCGCGCCACTTCTGGATCTATGCGCCATTCGGCGACCTGGTTGGCGCAGACTTCCAATGCCCGGGATGAGAAGCAGCAGCACCAGAGGAGGGACGTTGTTCAGAGGCCGAAGCAGGAGCATGACCGAGGGCAGGTGCAGAAGGGGGGAGAAGCAGGAGGCTGACAGGGGAGGAGGGGGAGGTGGAGGAGGAGGAGGAGGAGGAGGAGGAGGAGGAGGAGGAGGAGGAGGAGGAGGAGGAGGAGGGGGAGGGGGAGGGGGAGGAGGGGTAGGAGGAGGAGGGAGGCTGACAGAGGGGGAGGTTGTTGCACATGCCTGCTCACACACGTGAGGCGTTCCAGGAAGGGCCTCGCCTTCGATGATCGAAGGATTTGTCGTCTCTTCCTCGGCGGAAGGGCGGCGGAAGGGCGGCGGAAGGCGGTGGAAGTGAAACGATGCCGCCTCTGTCTGCGGAAGGGCGGCGGAAGGACAGCGGAAGGTGATGGAAGTAAACATGCGTCCCCAAGAGATTACAACATTTTTGGGTTCAGGGTTTCCGACATCCGCCACGTGATATTTGTACATGCCTACACGCACATCTATAACTGTGCATGTGCATACAAGTATAGTCATACGTATATTCATCACTGTGAGTGAATCGGAAGGTGTTTGTACTTATCTGTTTATACATATAAATATTTATTTAAACAAACGTATATATGTGTAATCATAAACTTCAATCTGCATATAATGTAACACTTACGTGTGTATATCCGTAAGGGCTTCGCCCCCTTCCGCCGGCCCCCTCTCTATCATGATTGGATACATCAGAGTGGCGCCGGTGCGTCTCGGCGCAGCCTTGTCGCATCAGGGAATATCATGTGGGGGCTGATAGGAATCATCAGGGCATATTGAGACGTTGGCGTTATCGAACACGCCTACGGCGAATCACCGCCGCTTCCTGCACTTTCGGAAGCGCCTATGTGGGATGTGCTTCTGTGGCGAATCGTTGGGCTCCCTGCCTTTTTGGAAACGCCTGTGTGGCCGAGAGTTGGGCTAGAGCTTGGCCAAGCTGTCATGTGTTCCCCGAGACGGTTTGGAACGCTTTCGGGGAACACGTGGGGGAGAATGAACATGAAGAGGAAGAGGAAGAGGCTTCTTGGGCCGTCTTGAGCCGTCGGAATGGCGAGAAGAAACAAATGCCAAAATCCTTCAAACACTAGGGACAATTCATGATTTTGGTCTCTTCGGGCCCTCCTGGAGGACCTCTTGGAGGCCTCTTGGGCCGTCTTGGAGGCCTCCTGGGGGCCTCTTGGGCCGTCTTGGGAAATATTGACGCCATGTTAGGCCGTCTCGGAGGCATCTTGGGCCGTCTTTGAGGCATCTTGGGGGGCGAAGCTATCGGACCATGTGTTCCCCGAGTCGGTTTTGAAAGCCGTCGGAAAACATGTTGTGGACGAAGAGGAAGAGGAAGAGAATGAGGAAAAAGGAGAAGGGGGGGATGCCTCTTCGGAGCCTCTTGAGGTACTCGTGGGCTCGATTGGGCCATCTTGGGACCGTCTTGGAGGCCATGTTGGTGCTATCTTGGGCTCTTTTGGAGCCTCTTGAGGGCCCCTTGGGGCCTTTTTGGGACTTCTCGGGGGCCTCTTTGGCCATCTTAGGGCGTTCCTGGCCCGTCTGACGCCGTCGGGAGCCGTCTTGGGTGCCTCTCTGAACGGGCTTGGGGCCCTCTTGGGGCGCGTCGGGGCCGTCTTGGAGGCCATTTTGGGCGTCTTGGAGGCCTCTTGGCCCGTCTTGGGACCCTCTTGGGGCCGTCTTGGTGGCCTCTTGGGCCGTCATGGGGCCATCTTGGAGGCCTCGTGGGCGATCTTGGGACGATCTTGGGGGCCTCTTGGACCGTCTTCAGCCGTCGGAATGCCGAGAAGAAGCAAATGCCAAACCCTTTCAAAAACCCAAGAAACACCAATGGTTTTGGCCTCTTCGGGCCCTCCTGGAGGATTTCCTGGAGATCTTTGGGGTCGTGTTGGGCCGTCTTGGAGGCTTCTTGGGCGAACTTGGAGGTATCTTGGATTCTCTTGGGCCGTCTTGGAGGCCGTCTTGGACCATCTTGGGCGGACTTGGATGCCATCTTGGACCATCTTGGAGGCCATCTTGGGCCAACGTGGCCATCTTGGAGGCTATCTTGAACTGTCTTGGGGGATTTTTCCGGGATTGAGATCCCTTTCGGCTGGCCGGCGGGACGGGCCGAAGCCCCAGGGGGAGTTGTTTTGGAACAAAAAACCAAAACCATATCCGAAATGATCCAGCACGCCGGGCACCCCTGTGGCAAGCCAACAGGGGGCGGCGGATCGAAGACGCCTATGGCGAATCACCGCCGCCCCCTGCCTTTTTGGAAGCGCCTACGTGGCCGAACGTTGAGGCCAGACCTGCCAAGCTATCGGACCATGTGTTCCCCGAATCGGTTTGGAAAGCCTTCGGGGAACACGTGGCCATCTTGAAGGTCATCTTGGCCGCCTGGAGGCCATTTTGACCCTTTCGGGCCTTCTTGGAGAACGTCTTGGAGGGCTCTTGCGCCGTCTTGGAGGCCATCTTGAGCGTCCTGGAGGCCTCTTGGGCAGTCTTGGGTTCCTCTTGGGGCCGTCTTGGGCCTCTTGGGCGATCTTTGGGGGCACTTGGGCCGTCTCGGGCCGTCGGAAGGCCGAAAAAATGCAAATGCCACGATCCTTCAACAACTCATGGGAAATCCATGATTTTGGTCTTTTCGGGCCTTCCTGGAGGCCCTCGTGGAGGCCTCTTGGGCCGTCTTGGGCCATCCTAGGGCCATGTTCGGCCGTCTTGGTGGGCTCCCGGTCCGTCTGACGCCGTCGGAAGCCGTTTGGGGGGCCTCTTTGAGCCGTTTTGGGGCCCTATGCTCCAGGGCCGTCTTGGAGGCCATCTTGGGCGTCTTGGAGGCTTCTTGGGTCGTGTTCGTTCCCTCTTGGGGCCGTCTTGGGGGCCTCTTGGGCCATTTTGGGGCCATCTTGGAGGGCTCTTGGGCGATCTTCGGGCGATCTTTGGGGGCTCTTGGGCCGTCTCGGGCCGTCGGAAGGCCCAAACGAAGTATGTTAAAGTCCTTCAAAAACCTCAGGATAATCATTGTTTTTGGCCTTTTCGGGCCTTCCTGGAGGCCCTCTTGGAGGCCTCTTGGGCCGTCTTGGGCCAGCTTCGAACCAACTTCGGCCATCTTGGTGGGCTCCTGGCCCGTCTGACGCCGTCGGAAGCCGTTTGGGGGGCCTTTCTGGGCCGAGTTGGGGCCCTCTTAGGGTGCCCCAGGGCCGTCTTAGAGGCCATCTTGGGCGTCTTGGAGGCCTCTTGGGTCGTCTTTGTTCCCTCTTGGGGCCGTCTTGGGGGCCTCTTTGCCAGTCCTGAGGCCATCTTGGAGACCTCTTGGGCGATCTGATCTTTGGGCGATCTTGAGGGCCTCTTGGGCCGTCTTGGGTCGTCGGAAAGCCGAGAAGAAGCGAATGTCAAAATCCTTCAAAAACCAATGGAAAATCAATGATTTTGGCCTCCTCGGGCCCTCATGGAGGAACTCTTGGAGGCCTCTTGGACCGTCTTGGAGGCCTCTGGGGGGCCTCTTGGGCCGTCTTGTGCCGTCTTGGACTCTCTTGGCCGTCTTGGAGGCCGTCCTGGACCATCTTTGGCGGACTTGGAGGCCATCTTGGACCATCTTGGAGGCCATCTTGGGCCAACATGGCCATCCTGCAGGCCATCTTGAGCCGTCTTGGAGGAAAAAATTGGGGAATTGAGCTCCGTGGCAATCCTCCCGGGACCCCGGCGGGACGCGCCGGAGCCCCAGGGGGAGTTCTTTTGGAAAAGAACCAAAACCCAAACCGAGAGGGTTTAGCATGTCAGGCACCCCTGCGCTGAATCGACAGGGGGCGGCGGATCGAAGACGCCTGCGGCGAATCACCGCCGCTCCCTGCCTTTTTGGAAGTGCCTATGTGGCCGAACGTTGAGGCCAGACCTGCCAAGCTATAGGACCATGTGTTCCCCGAATCGGTTTGGAAAACCTTCGGGGAACACGTGGGCATCTTGAAGGTCATCTTGGCCGCCTGGAGGCCATTTTGACCCTTTCGGGCCTTCTTGGAGAACGTCTTGGAGGTCTCTTGGGCCGTCTTGGAGACCATCTTGAGCGTCTTGGAGGCCTCTTGGGTCGTCTTGGGGGCCTCTTGGGGCCGTCTTGGGCCTCTTGGGCGATCTTTGGGGGCACTTGGGCCGTCTCGGGCCGTCGGAAGGCCGAAAAAATGCAAATGCCACGATCCTTCAACAACTCATGGGAAATCCATGCTTTTGGCCTTTTCGTGCCTTCCTGGATGCCCTCTTGGAGGCCTCTTGGGCCGTCCTGGGCCAGCTTCGAGCCAACTTCGGCCATCTTGGTGGGCTCCTGGCCCGTCTGACGCCGTCGGAAGCCGTTTTTGCGGCCTCTCTGGGCCGACTTGGGGCCCTCTTGGAATGCTCCAGGGCAGTCTTGGAGGCCATCTTGGGCGTCTTGGAGGCCTCTTGGGTCGTCTTTGTTCCCTCTTGGGGCCGTCTTGGGGGCCTCTTGGGCCGTTCTGGGGCCGTCTTGGAGGCCTCTTGGGCGGTCTTTGGGCGATCTTTGGGGGCTCTTGGGCCGTCTCGGGCCGTCGGAAGGCCGAAAAGAAGCAAATGTCAAAATCCTTCAAAAACCTCAGGATAATCATTGTTTTTGGAGGCCCTCTTGGGGGCCTCTTGGGCCGTCTTGGGCCAGCTTCGAGCCAACTTCGGCCATCTTGGTGGGCTCCTGGCCCGTCTGACGCCGTCGGAAGCCGTCTTGGGGGCCTTTCTGGGCCGACTTGGGGCCCTCTTAGGGTGCTCCAGGGCTGTCTCAGAGGCCATCTTGGGCGTCTTGGAGGCCTCTTGGGCGTGTTGGAGGCCTCTTGGGCCGTCTTGGGGCCCTCTTGGGGCCGTCTTGGAGGCCACTTGGGCCGTCATGGGGCCCTCTTGGAGGCCTCTTGGGCGATCTTTGGGCGATCTTGGGAGCCTCTTGGGCTGTCTGGGGCCGTCGGAAAGCCAAAAAAGGCGCAAATGCCAAACCCCTTCAAACATCTAAGGAAATTCAATGATTTTGGCCTCGTTGGGCCTTCCTGTAGGACCTCTTGGAAGCCTCTTGGGCCGTCTTGGAGGCCTCTTGGGGGCCTCTTGGGCCGTCTTGGGCCATCTTCAGGCTATCTTAGGCCGTCTTGGGTGCATCTTGGGCCGTCTTGGAGGCATATTAGGGCCATCTTAGCCGTCTTGGAAGCCATCTTGGGCCATCTTGGGGCCGTCTGGGGCAGGAAAACCGTTGGCAACCGGGTCTTCTGGGTGGCCGGCGGGGCGGGCCGACGCCCCAGGGGGAGTTCTTGTGGAAGAAGAACCAAAACCAAAAGCCATATCGTCTGGCACGCCAGGCACCCCTTTGATAAATCAAAAGGGGGCGGCGGATCGAAGACGCCTACGGCGAATCACCGCCGCCCCCTGCCTTTTTGGAAGCGCCTACGTGGCCGAACGTTGAGGCCAGACCTGCCAAGCTATCGGACCATGTGTTCCCCGAATCGGTTTGGAAAGCCTTCGGGGAACACGTGGGCATCTTGAAGGTCATCTTGGCCGTCTGGATGCCATTTTGACCCTTTCGGGCCTTCTTGGAGGACGTCTTGGAGGGCTCTTGGGCCGTCTTGGAGGCCATCTTGAGCGTCTTGGAGGCCTCCTGGGGCGTCTTGGGGGCCTCTTGGGGCCATGTCTTGGGCCTCTTGGGCGATCTTTGGGGGCACTTGGGCCGTCTCGGGCCGTCGGAAGGCCGAAAAAATGCAAATGCCACAATCCTTCAAAAACCCATGGGGAATCAATGATTTTCGCCTTTTCGGGTCTTCCTGGAGGCCCTCTTCGAGGCCTCTTGGGCCGTCTTGGGCCATCTTAGGGCCATGTTCGGCCGTCTTGGTGGGCTCCTGGTCCGTCTGACGCCGTCGGAAGCCGTTTGGGGGGCCTCTATGGGCGGACTTTGGGCCCTCTTGGAATGCTCCAGGGCCGTCTTGGAGGCCAGATTGGGCGTCTTAAAGGCCTCCTGTGCCGTCTTGGGGTCCTCTTGGGGCCGTCTTGGGGCCCTCTTGGGCCGTTCTGGGGCCATCTTGGAGGCCTCTTGGGCGATCTTTGGGCGATCTTTGGGGGCTCTTGGGCCGTCTCGGGCCGTCGGAAGGCCGAAAAGAAACAAATGTCAAAATCCGTCAGACACCTTAGGAACATCAATGTTTTCGGTCTCTTCTGGCCTTCCTGAAGGCCCTCTTGGGGGCCTCTTGGGCCGCCTTGGGCCAGCTTCAAGCCAGCTTCGGCCATCTTGGTGGGTTCCTGGCACGTCTGACGCCGTCGGGAGCCGTCTTGGGGGCCTTTCTGGGCGGACTTGGGGCCCTCTTGGGGCGCTTCGGGGCCGTCTTGGACGCCATCTTGGGCGTCTTGGAGGCCATCTTGGGCGTGTTGGAGGCCTCTTGGGCCGTCTTGGGGCCCTCTTGGGGCCGTCTTGGAGGCCACTTGGGCCGTCATGGGTCCCTCTTGGGGACCTTTTGTGCGGTCTTGGGGCGATCTTGGAAGCCTCTTGGGCCGTCTTTGGCCGTCGGAAAGCCGAAAAGGCGCAAATACCAAAATCCTTCAAACATCTAAAGAAAATCAATGATTTTGGCCTCGTCGGGCCTTCCTGGAGGACCTCTTGGAAGCCTCTTGGGCCGTCTTGGGGGCCTCTTGGGGGCCTCTTGTAGGCCTCTTGGGCCGTCTTGGAGGCCTCTTGCGGGCCTTTTGGGCCGTCTTGGACCATATTGAAGCCATCTTGGGCCGTCTTGGATGCATCTTGGGGCCATCTTAGCCGTCTCGGAGGCCATCTTGGGCAGTCTTGGAGACGTCTTGGAGACCATCCTGGGCTATCTTGGCCGTCTTGGACGCCATCTTGGGCCAACTGGAAGAAACAGAGGCACGACGGACGCGTTTTGAGATCCTTTCCGGGTGGCCGGCGGGACGGGCCGACGCCCCAGGGGGAGTTTTTTTGGAAAAAGAACCCAAACCAAAAGCCATATCGTCTGGCACGCCATGCACCCATTTGATAAATCAAAAGGGGGCGGCGGATCTTAGCGGCCTTCGGCCCATCCCGCCACCGTGCTTGGGTTGTGGGTCAGAGGCCTCTCGGGTGCATATTCGGGTCTCTTAGGGTACCTCTCTGGGGCCTCTTGGTATTGATGAATTGATGAGGCCTCCCTGGGGGCTTCTTTGGGGCCTCTTTGGGGCCTCTTAAGATGAAGTGGGGAAGGTGTCAACGTGTGTACGCCATACAAGAGTTTGGAGAGAAGTACACGCCCGGTACAGTACAGCTCATGCGCTTGCGCCGCGAGAGCTGATGTTTTGTCACCGTGCCGCGAGGCCTGAGAGGAGTGTCGTCAGGTCTTCCGAGGTAATGTTTCTTTGAGCTTTCCGTTCGACGCATACGTGTACATATGGACATACACACAGCAATGTGAGCCCGTATTTCAAATTCACTGAGCCAGCGCGCGCCGGCAACCAGGCAATAATGCAAATTGGCAGCGCGCGAATCTTTCAGTCATATGCGTCGACGGATATGGGAGAACTGCCGCTCACGGAAATTCTGAAGCACATTTCGACAGGCGAGATACCAACCAAACGCACGGGCAGACTGACGCCGCATTTGTTTCGATAGGTAGCAGCATCGTCGGCCTGTCCCGAAGCGGGGCCCTCTTTGGAGCCTTATTGGGGTCATGCTGGTGGCGCTTTCCGGCTCTCTTCAGAACTTCTCGTGGTCATCTTGACTGCGGGGCGGCGGTTCTTGAGTCGTCTTGGAGCCCCCCCCATGTGGGGGGCTCCTGATGAGGTGAGCGGCGCCTTTGGCTTGCCTCCCCCGTGGGCGTTGGTGCCCCAGATCGTCTTGCGCTGGCGTGACGTTACCGCCCAGGCGGCCCCTGCCTCCACTGCGGGGCAGCGGCGTGCACGGTCGGGGGTATTGCCCTGACGCCGTCGGCCAGAGGAGGGCCTGCCGCCGAGACGATTGGTCGGGGGTGCCCAGGCTACTGGTGAAGGGGTCGTGCGGCGCGGGAGGCTTCTGTGCGCTCGGGGCTCTGTGGAGGCCGCGCGGCGCACTGGGCTCCTCGGCGTCTGGCCCTCCCTGTGCCCTTACGGCACTGGTCACCTGGTTGCTGGCTCCCCTTCTGGGGGGGAGCCCGCGCTTAAGGTGATCGATGCTGCTCTGCTTGCTCTCCCAGGGGCTTCGACTCAGTCGCGGGGGGTCCTGTCCGTCGTCGGTCTCTTCCCCAGCGACTCGTCGCGATGTATAGGCGGATTCACCATGGCACCAATGCGTGCCCCTTTCACTATTTTGACTTGGGGGCTGGAAGTGTGGCGCCCAGCAGTCTCCTCGGCTGCGGGTTGCGCCGCCGGGTTCTGTTGAGTTGATGCAGGCCGGGGGTAAGACGCTCGAGCGGCTCTTAGTCGGTATCCTCGTAACCCCTACTATTGCGCTGGCCTTACGGCCTGTGCCGCCGACCCTGGAGGCATCGGCTCTCGAGGGAAACGGGGGGGAGAGGGCGGGGAGGAGGAGGAGACGGAGGAGAGAAGGAGGAGGAACAGGTGGGAGGAGGAGCAAGAGAATCCCCAGGAGGGCGGCGTATCTGACCCAGGACCCCCCTCGCTACCCCCCCTCGCTACCCCCCCTCGCTACCTCTCCGGGACCCCCCCCCCCGCGCGGGGAAGGGAAGAAAGGGAAGGGGGTTCCCTCTGACCGAGGATCCCCAGGAGGGCGGCGTATCTGACCCAGGACCCCCCTCGCTACCCCCCCTCGCTACCCCCCCCCCCGCGCGGGGAAGGGAAGAAAGGGAAGGGGCTTCCCTTTGATTCAGAGACGACGAGGAAAAGGAACGGGACCCACCCCTTCCTCGCGCGGGGAAGGGAAGAAAGGGAAGGGGCTTCCCTTTGATTCAGAGACGACGAGGAAAAGGAAAGGGCAAAAAACGACGACGCTGCAGGGAAACGGGACAAAGGAACGACGAGGAAGAAGCAGCAAACAACAAAGCCTCTTCCACACGCCGACAGGGTCGGCGGATTTCTCTCGGCCTCCAGTCGAGGGCGTCCAGGCCAGTGGAAGCCTGTCACCATCAACACCACCAAGTCATCCTGGAGCTGTCTTGGGGCAGTCCTGAAGGCCATCTTGGGCCATATCGGTCGCGCCTTGATCCCTCTTGGGGGCTCTTTTGTGGCCACTTTGGCCCTCGCGGAAGCCGTCGGGGCCCTGATTTGAGCCGTATCAGCTTGAAGGCAGGAGAGTGCCAAACATGGACATGTGCCTGAAGGGTTCGGCGATTTTCCTTCAGGGGCCCTGTGCAGAGCCATGTTGGAGCCTTCTGGAGGCACCTTGGGGCCATCCTGACCCACACCCTTACCAGATACCACAAGAAATATTGGCAACCTGACACCGCTTTTGCTTCGAGAGGTCGCGACATCGCTGGCTTCTCCCGTAGCGGGGCCCTCTTGGGGCCTTTTGTTGCCATCCTGGGCCCCCCTGGGGCATCGATTTTTTGGGAAAGGAGGGGTCTAGGAGCTGCCTGATGGGGGTATTGGGGGGCTGTCTTGGGCCAGGTCGGAGCCGTCTTGGGGCCGTCTTGCAGGCTCTCTTGGCCCACTCTCGGGGCGTCGTGGGCCCTCTAGGAGGCTCTTGTGGGCCGCCTTGGCCCTCGTGGACGCCTTCGGGCCCTTGTTGGAGCCATCTTGAACTCCGAAGCGCTGAGTGCAAAAGTGCACCCAAGCACTCAGACAATTTTCAGCGCTCGGGGTCCGTGCAGAGCCCTCCTCCGCCCGCGGGGTTCTGAGCTGTCGGAGGCTCTCCTGGGAAGCGCATGAAGTACTCTCGGGCGAGCCGGGCGTTTCCTCTGCCTGACCGGGCCGGCTCATGCTGTCCTGGGGCAGAGGGCCCTTTCCATCCCGCAGTGGCGCACTGCCAATTGGCTCGAACGGACGGATACTATCTGTCTGTTGTGTTTCAGTGCTGGCTCCTCCTCTTTTTCCCTCCTCCTCCGGGGGGTAGGGGGAGGGGGGAAGGCTCCTTAGAAGCATCCCTGCCTCTTAGAAGAGCCCGGCGCGTTACGCGCGCGTTTTCTTCGGCGCTCAAGGGACGGGGGTCAGTGCAAGCGGGGATCCGTCAGAGCGCCGGGGCTTGCAGGATCCTGCGGAGCCAGGGGTGCACCGACCTGGGTTTGGGGCCAGGATCCTGCAGGTCCTGACTGACCCGGGCCTGGATGGACCCCGGTCAATCGACCCCCGAAAGTTCTTTTGCAGACCTCCTGTGGAAGTTGGTCCTCGTTCTGAATCCGTTCTGCGGCTTCACAGAGAGATCCGCCGAAGGCCCCAGGGGCAGAGACCGCGTCGTGCCCCCCCGCCGATCGGCAGACCGCTCACCCGTTTCGCGCCCAACAGACAGGTAAGTATGCTTCTGCGCGCTTGCCCCACTGCCCGTTGTCCACATTGTCTGGCAGCGCGCAAGATATGAAGAGAGGACCACGCTCTTCGCTGCACGCGTCCGCCAGGTTTCGCTGATTGTGGTTGGGAATGTAGTCGCATTCCGTTGTTTCAGCTACGTGTTGCGTTATTCTGAGAGCGGCTTGAGAGCTTCGGGCTCCAAAGGGTCTGACGCTTCGAGCTGTTTGGAGGCCAGTCTCTTTTGTGCTCCTCTAGTTGGTTTGATCAGGAGTGGGATGCGGGAGGAGGAGGGGGAGGAGGGGGAGGAGCGAGGAGGAACGAAGCGTCGGAGTCAGAGGCGAAGGAGGATGAGGAGCAGGAGGAGGATCAGAGTAAACCCACGATGAATCGGCGATGCTGCAAGGCCCCCTCCCGTCCCAAGTCCCCTTCCCTACGCGTTTTTACAAGCTTTCCTTTTCACCGCAAGAAGCGCTCCTGGTGAAAGACCATCACAGTCGGGCCTGCCATTTTGGTGAGACCCCGCGTTGAAAAGCAATTGCCTTGCCTCTTTCTGTCGCG
Source organism: Prorocentrum cordatum (assembly GCA_963575745.1). Lineage (NCBI taxonomy): Eukaryota > Dinophyceae > Prorocentrales > Prorocentraceae > Prorocentrum > Prorocentrum cordatum. The sequence goes on along the minus strand of CAUYUJ010009502.1, from coordinate 343,586 downwards.
CAATCAAGAATCTGGGAAACTTTGACCATACAGTTTAACGAGCTGTTGCACGAATGTACTCTGGGTTGAAGATTCCGTTTTCTGAGAATTCACGAAGTCCCGAGCGATAACACCACTTAAAAAAACACACAAGTCTTCCATCTTAGATTGTTGCGAGAAGAAAGCAACAGTATGCGGCGCTGAGGTGAGGGCCACATTTTGAAAACGACACGGGCCCAATATTTGAAGTTGCTGCAGGTTTTTGGAACGAACGTGCGCGGCGCTAAGGAGGGAGTTGCATTTTGAAATGGAGCCGCCCTCCATCGTGGAGCCTGTTACGAATTGTTCAGGTGGATGTGAGCCCCGCTGAGGCGAAAACCACATGTTGAAGACGACCTCCCTATATCCTTGAAGAGGTTGCACACGTCAAGCTTAGGATTACAAATGATGAGGAGGTCTCAGGCGGAACGCCCGGCCCGCCCTAGCGACATGTGGGGGTGTGCGATTTGGAGGAGTTACCGTGCACACGGGGGAAATAGGTAATGGAGGAGGAATAACGAGGAGTGATACGCACGGAGGAGGAGCAGCATCATGAGAAGGATGAAGAGGACGGCAACATCTGGCATTCAGAGAGTCCGTTGGCTGCCGAGTGCGGGAAGGCGGAGACTCAGAAGAACTTGTTTCGCTTGAGCCCAGGAAAGAGATCAGGGTCTGGCAGCCGTGCATTCCTTCCTCATTCAAAACGAAAGTGCGCGAGAGCCACAGTGTGGAAACGACCCACTTTCTCGAAGTATTTGGGAATCTCGAAGACGAAATTGCGCGGCCCTACGGCGAGAGCCACACTTTGAAAAGGAATTCCCTCCATTCGTGAAGCTGTTACAAACTTTGAATACGAATGTGAGCCGCGCCGAGGCAAGAATAACATTTTGAAAAGGACCTTCCCACATTCTTGAAGCTGTTGCAAATGTCAAGCTTCAGGCTCATAATAGGTGAGGAAGGTCTCAGGCAAAACGCAGGACCCGCCATGCCAACACGTCCAGGGTTGCGACGGGAAGGAGTCATTCGTACGAACAAGGCATGGAAGAGGAGGAGGAGGAGGAGGAGGAGGAGGAGGAGGAGGAGGAGGAGGAGGAGGAGGAGGAGGAGGAGGAGGAGGAGGAGGAGGAGTAAGGACCGAAAGCGCACAAAAATCCTCGGTCCTCGAATCTCGACGACGACGACGACGGCGACGGCGACGGCGACGACGAAGCGCGCCGCCGGCGTGCAGTGGGACCCCCTGGAGCTGTCCACGACGTACCCGGAGCACTTGGCCTGGTACCGCGAGGCGCCGCTGGGCCGCCGCCGCCGTCGTCGCCGTTCCCCTCGCCGCCGCCAGCACCGTTTGGCACCCCCAAGACGTGGGGCCACCCGAGAGAAGCTCGAGGCGACCTCGAGCGCCCCCCTCCCGTTTATTTTATTAAGAGCTAATAAAGAATCTTAGACTACCGCACGTAATCTCTGATGATGGTGATGATGCTGATGCTGCTGATGATGATGGTGAGGCTGATGGCGATGATGATGTTGATGATGATGATGCTGCTGATGATGATGCTGCTGATGATGCTGCGGATAATGATGATGACGCTGATGCTGATGCTGATGCTGATGCATATGATGATGATGCTGATGCTGCTGATGCTGACGGTGATGCTGATGGCGATGATGATGTTGTTGATGGTGATGATCATGATGATGATGATGATGCTGATGCTGATGCAGATGATGCTGATGCTGCTGCTGATGATATTGCTGATGATGATGATGTTGATGATGCTGATGACGCTGATGCTGATGCTGCTGCTGATGCTGATGATGATGCTGATGATGCAGACGATGCTGATGCTGATGCTGATGCTGCTGATGATGGTGATGGTGATGCTGATGCCGATGATGATGATGTTGATGATGATGCTGCTGATGCTGATGATGCTGCTGATGATGATGTTGCTGATTATGATGACGTGGACGCTGATGCTGATGCTGATGCTGATGCTGATGATGATGATGATGATTATGCTGATGATGCTGATGATGATGGTGATGTTGCCGACAATGATGATGCTGATGCTGATGCTGATGATGATGTTGATGATGCTGATGAAGATGATAATGCTGAGATGATGTCGCTGGTGATGATGCTGCTGGTCATGGTGCTGTTGCTGATGCTGACGCTGATGCTGATCATGATAATGATGATGCTGATGATGCTGATGATGATGCTGATTCTGCTGCTGCTGATGATGATGGTGATGCTGATGGCGATGATGATGTTGATGATGATGATGCTGATGATGACGATGCTGCTGCTGATGATGATGTTGCTGATGATGATGATGACGCTGATGCTGATGCTGATGCTGATGATGATGATGCTGATGATGATGCTGATGATGCTGCTGATGATGATGATGATGCAGATGCTGCTGCTGACGATGATGATGGTGATTCTGATGGCGATGATAAAGTTGATGATGATGCTGATGATGATGCTGCTGATGCTGATGATGGTGATGATGATGTTGATGATGACGCTGCTGCTGATGATGATGTTGCTGATGCTGATGATGACGCTGATGCTGATGCTGGTGCTGATGATGATGATGATGATGATGATGATGATGATGCTGATGCTGATGCTCATGATGCTGATGATGCTGATGATGATGGTGCAGATGCTGCTGCTGACGATGATGATGGTGATGCTGATGGCAACGATGATGTTGATGATGATGCTGGTGATGATGATGCTGATGCTGATGGTGGTGATGATGATGATGTTGTTGATGATGATCACGATGATGCTGATGCTGGTGTTGATGCTCATGATGCTGCTGTTGATGCTGCTGCTGATGATGATGTTGCTGATTACGCTGATGCTGCTGATGATGATGCTGACGCTGATGCAGATGATGATGAAGCTGATGCTGATGATGATGGCGCTGATGCTGATGCTGATGATGATGTTGTTGATGATGATGATGCTCATGATGATGCTGATGCTCATGCTGCTGCAGATGATGATATTTCATATAATGATGATGATGCTGATGATGATGAAGATGATGATGATGATGATGATGATGACGATGATGATGATGATGATGATGATGATGATGATGATGATGATGCTGATGCTGCTGATGATGTTGCTGATGATGATGCATATGATGATGATGATGCTGATGCTGCTGCTGACGATGGTAGTGATGCTGATGGCGATGATGATGTTGATGATGCTGATGGTGATGATGATGATGCTGATGCTGATGATGGTGATGATGATGTTGTTGATGATGCTGACGATGATGCTGATGCTGATGTTGATGCTGATGATGATGAGGATGATGCTGATTACGCTGATGCTGCTGATGATGATGATGGTGATGCTGATGGCGATGATGTTGTTGATGATGATGCTGATGCGAATGATGCTGCTGCTGATGATGATATTGCTGATGATGACGATGATGACGACGCTGATGCTGATGCTGCTGCTGCATTGGTGATGATGATGCTGATGATACTGATGCTGCTATGATGATGATGGTCATGCTGATGGCGATGATGATGCTGATGAGGATAATGATGATGCTGATGCTGATGCTGATGATGATGCTGCTGGTGATGATGATGCTGATGAGGATGATGATGACGCTGATGCTGATGCTGATGCTGATCATGCTGATGATGGTGCTGCTGCTGATGATGTTCATGCTGATGATGCTGATGATGACGGTGATGATGCTGGTGATGATGATGGTGATGAGGAAGCTGAGGATGGTGGTGATGATGATGATGCT
>CAUYUJ010009502.1:242268-332268 GCA_963575745.1 Prorocentrum cordatum | reverse complement strand
GCTTCCATCTACCAGACTGGTGATCTTCACAGTCCTGTATTACTGTAGCTGGAGGCTATCACTACCATCCTTCTACAGGATGGTTTGCACTTGTGACCCTTACCCTTTGTGAACCAACTGGCTGGATATTAGTTTGGTTTTTCATGCTTTTTGCGGATCTTGTACTCCGACTGCCACCCGCCGAGGACCCACGCATTCTGAGTGGCTTTGTCTGCATCCCCCGCGGCTTTCCCTGGGATTTGCTCAGGCCACCGCCCGCGATCGGTAGCACTGCTCGCATCGCTAGCAGAAAGTGTGTCAGTGCGCCCGTGTGTGTGTGTGTGTGTGTGTGTTTGTGTGGGCGCGACCTCCCCCGTGGTCTTGGTTGACTGACCCTGCTGGGTCGCTGCGTGCGCAGCCGCGGCGCCAAAATTTGAAGTGCGCGCGCGTGTTTGTGTGTGTGTGTGTTGCCCTGTGAGGGCCCGGCCTACTTCCACTGTTCTCTCCGGCGCGCGCGCGCTCGCGGGACCGACGCAGCGAACGGTGAGCGGCCAGGCCCAGCCCGCAACGACCGAAAAGTGTGTGTGTGTGTGCGTGGATGGCACATTGTGCGGCCCCTCTGAGGCCTGCGCACGCGGGGTTTGGCCGCTGCAATCGACTTTCTACGCCTCGGCGCTGCGCGCGAGGCCGCGGCCGCCACTCTCTCTCTCTCTCTCCATACATATATATAAGTGTATATAGATTTATATCTCTGTGTATGTGTATGTATGTCTGTCTGTCTGTCTGTGGGTATGTCTGTCTGTCCGTCCGTCTGTCTGTCTGTCTGTCTGCCTGTCTGTCTGCCTGCCTGTCTGTCTGTCTGTCTGTCTGTCTGTCTGTCTGTCTGTATGTGTGTGTGTGCATGTGTGTGTGTGTGTCCACTCAACTCCCACCGCTGCGGGTACTGCTCGCCCTTGCCTCCCTCCTCCCGCTGCCATGTTCAGGTACGTGGATGGCACGGTCGATCCACGCGTGGACTTGCGCATTCCTCCTTCGGCTTCCTTCGGAAGCCCTGCCCGCGGTAGGGGTTGCAGATTGCGCGGCCGCGGCTTGCGTGCCCTCGGCGTTCGTCGTCGGCGAATCAACAGATTGAGCTGCGCCCCTCCAGGAGACAGGCTCGCGAGAGCCGCTCGGTGTTGACGCGACGGTGCCAGTACGACGAGTTCGCGGTCACCTGCCCCGTACCCGTTCTCGGGGCCTGGCTGAGTGGCGTGGCGTATCACCAGCCCCTCTGGGTCGCGTGGCCCACGGGCGCAGCGCGAGCTCGCCTGCGCCGGGCGTTCGGCGAAATGGGGCGCCATGGCGTCGATTTATGTGGCGCTCATGCTTTCAGGCGTGGGCACGCGCAGGATATCGCAGCCAAGGCGGCCTGGTCACCGACCTGGTCGCCGAGGCCCATTGGGCAGATGCGTCCAGCAACGATGTCGATGGTTAGGCGGCTCCGCGCGATTTGGGGGTCGTGTCTGCACGGCGCGCGCGTGGGCGCACCCCAGCGCGCGTGGGCTGTGGGTGGCAGCGCTGGGTGTGGCCCGCGGGAGCGCCGTTGCAGTGGGTGGTGCTCCCCCACGGGCCCGACGGGCATCTGCCCGCTTGGCCTCGGCGAGGCCGCGCGCTGCGGGGCAGACAGGTCGGGTCCGCCCCCTCCGCTCCCGGGGGAGCCTTCCTCCTCCCCCCCCAGGGTCGAGCGTGGCGAGTGCAAGCGCCAGGATTTGTGAGGTCGGAATGACGAAGTTACTGCTCTGCACAGATCGGTCAGCGCTGGGAACGACCCCGCGGCTGGCCGCGGGGGCGCCCTCCCTCGGCTGGTAGGCCGCGCGCTGGCCGACCCGCTTCCGTCGCTCGCTCGCGTCGTGCGGTGTGGTGCCGTGCCGTGTATCTTCCGCCTGGTATCGGGGCGCGATATGTAATGTATGGAATATAATGTAACGTAATGTAACGTAGTGTAATGTAACGTAATGTAATGTAAGGTATGTGTATATGCATATATGTATATATGCATGCATGCAAGCATGCATGCATGCATGCATGTATGTGTGCGTGTATGCATGCATGTATATTTATGTATGTACGTATGTATGTATGTATGTATGTATGCATGCATGCATGCATGTATGTATGTATGTATGTATGTATGCATGTATGTATGTATATACGCATGCATGTATGTATGGATGTATGTATGCATGCATACACGTATGCATGTGTGTATGTGTGTATGTGCGTATGAGTGCATGGATGTGTGCATGTATGCATGCATGCAGGTATGCATGTATGCGTGTATACATGTATGCACGTATGCATGTATGCATGCATGCATGCAGGCATGTATGTGTGTATGTATATAGGTATGTATGTGTGCGTATGCATGTATGTATGGATGCATGCATGCATGTATGTATGTATATGTGTTATACACGCATGTATGTATGTATGCATGCATGCATGCATGCGTGTATGCATGTATACATGCATGCATGTATGCATGTATGCATGCATGTATGCATGCATGCATGCATGCATGCACGTATGTATGTATGTATGTATGTACGTATGTATGTATGTGTGTGTATATGGGCGTATGTATACATGCATGTATGCATGTATGCATGTATGCATGTATGTATGAATGACTGTATGTATGAATTAATGAATGTAGGTATGCATGCATGTATGTAAGCATGTATATATGTATGTATGTATGTATGTATGTATGTATGTATGTATGTATGTATGCATGCATGCATGCATGTATGTATGTATGTATGTATGTATGTATGTATGTATGTATGTATGTATGTATGTATGTATGTATGTATGTATGTATGTATGTATGTATGTATGTATGTATGTATGTATGTATGTATGTATGTATGTATGCATGCATGCATGTATGTATGTATGTATGTATGTATGTATGTATGTATGTATGTATGTATGTTTGTTTGTTTGTTTGTTTGTTTGTTTGTTTGTTTGTTTGTTTGTTTGTTTGTTTGTTTGTATGTATGTATGTATGTATGTATGCTATGCTATGCATGGATGCATGCATGCATGTATGTATACACACACTCACACAAAAAACGCCCCCCCCCCGGCCCTGGGTCCCACATCTCCCCGCCACATCTCGGGGACTCCCGGTACCGCTCCCCCACCCAGCCTTTCCAGGGGGCCTCCACAGCGCCCCAGGAGGGCCCAAGACCCCTCCCAGGAGCCGCCAGAATGCGAAAGGATGGTCCAAGACGCTCCCAAGCAGCCCGAGTCAGCCTTCCGACGGCCCTCGAGGCTTCCAGGTGGCCTCCAAGAGACCCCAAGAGAGGTCCGAGAGGCGTCCCGGGACGGCCCGAAGAGGCCCAAATCGTCGATTTTCATTTGTTTTTCAATGTTTTTTTGGCTTCTCGCGTTTTCGAGCTTCCAATGGTCCAAGAGCGCCGAAGAGGCTCCCAAGACCACCCAAGAGACCCTCAGGACGGCCCCAAGACGGGCCAAGAAGGCTCCAAGACTTCCTACGAGGCGCCCAGGACAGCCCCAGACCACCCCTGAACAGGCCCAAGATGGGCCCAAGAGCGGGAGCAGGAGGCTTCCAGAGACCTTCGAGAGGCTTCCGGGACCACCCAGAGGCCCCAAACACACCCCCCATCCCTGAGAGGACCCAAGAAAACCCCGACGAGGCTCCAAGAGCAGCCCAAGAGAGCTGCGAGAACCGTCCCGAGAGAGCCCAGGGTAAAATCGTTGATTTCCAATGATTTTCCAATGTTTTCGCCTTCTCACGTTTTCCTGGTGCCAGCCCTCAAAGATCGAGGATTTTGAAAAAAAAGGGGATTCCAAGAATTCGTTTTTTTTTTTTTCTTCCAAAGTGGGACTCCTACTCGGAGATCCCACACATCCCCTGACATCTGGCCGGTATCGCGCCTCCCGGCTTCCCGGGGGGCCCCCAAGACGCCCAAGGACAGCACAAGACGACCCCAAGGAGCCCCCAGAACGTAAAGAACGGCCCAACACGTTCCCGCGCAGCCCGAGACCCTTCCGACGGCTCTCCAGGCCTCCAGGAGGCCTCCAGAACCCCCAGGGGGTCCGGAAGATCCCACACCCCTGAGAGGCCCGGCTAACAAAACCCGCGAGACACAAACAAAAAACAGCGCCGAACAGCGCCGAGGAGTGGGAAGAATGGAAATCCCACAGTTCCTTTTTTCCCTACCTAGGCTCTGCCTAGAAGGGTTCTTACTCTCTTAGCTTAAAGGGGCCGGGCAATGGAAAGCGCCCCTGGCGGTTCCCCCGGTCCCCGCCCCGCGGTTCCCCCAGTCCCCTGGGAGCTTTAGCTTTAGCTTTAGCTTTAGCTTTAGCTTTAGCTTTAGCTTAGCTTTAGCTTAGCTTTAGCTTAGCTTTAGCTTAGCTTTAGCTTTAGCTTAGCTTTAGCTTAACTTTAGCTTAACTTTAGCTTAGCTTCAGTTTAGCTTTAGCTTAGCTTTAGCTTAGCTTTAGCTAGCTTTAGCTTAGCTTTAGTTTAGCGTTGGCTTAGCTTTAGCTTAGCTTCAGCTTAGCGTTAGCTTAGCGTTAGCTTAGATTTAGCTTAGCTTTATCTTAGCTTTATCGTAGCTTTATCTTTAGCTTTAGCTTAGCTTAAGCTTATATTTAGCTTAGCTGTATCTGATATTTAGCTTAGCTTTAGCTTAGCGCTAGCTTAGCTTTAGCTTAGCTTTAGCTTAGCTTTATCTTAGCTTTAGCTTAGCTTTAGCTTAGCTTTAGCTTAGCTTTAGCTTAGCTTAGCTTCAGCTTAGCTTTAGCTTAGCTTTAGCTTAGCTGTAGCTTAGCTGCAGCTTAGCTTTAGCTTAGCTTTACTGTTACTACTAATGCTGCTTTCCTAGGGGCTCCAACTCCTAGGTAGGGTCGCACTGGGATAATTTAAATAGGCCACAATTCAGACCCCCCTCACCTCTCCAAACAGAACCCAGGACTCTTTTGAGGGCCCCAAATCGTTGAATACCTAAAGGAAATTCTTCACGCTTCGCGTATCCCCACCAGCCCATCTCAAAACAGCAATTCTAGCGAAGCATGCCGACAGTCGTGTTTTTCAGGCGTGTTTCCGCCTGCCCCCGCATATCTCCCCTGTTCCTCCTTCCTCCCGCCTCCTTGTACATCCTCCTTGTGGTGGGAGCGGGAGAAGGACGAGGCGGAGGAGGAGGGAGAGAAAGCGCTCCTCGTGGTTTGAGTCGTTGGGGTTTCTCGTCCTGGTGTGAGTCGTTCGGGCCCTTCTTCCTGGTGTGAGTCGTTCGGGCTCTTCGTGGTGTGAGTCGTTCGGGCTCTTCGTCCTGGTGTGAGTCGTTCGGGCTTCTCGTGGTGTGAGTTGTTCGGGCCCCTCGTCCTGGTGTGAGTCGTTCGGGCCCCTCCTCCTGCCCGTCCAGAAACGACGCCCAGGCGAGTAGAGGGTCGTCCTGATGGGCTTTTCGGCGTCTTGGGTGCCTCGGGGGGGCCTCTTTGGGCCGTTTGGGATCCTCTTGGGGGCCTCCTGGGGGCCTCTTGGGGCCATCTTGGGGCCTCTTGGTGCCTCCTGGGCGCTTCTTGGGGCCATCTTGGAGGAAATCGATCAAAGAAGAGGGGAGCTTTAATTAGCGCTGCCCCCTCAGAAGGCCAAAATGGGGCCAAAACCTTAGTAAAATCAATGATTTTGGCTTGAAAGAAGAGGGGAGCTTTAATTAGCGCTGCCCCCTCAGAAGGCCAAAATGGGGCCAAAACCGTAGTAAAATCAATGATTTTGGCTTCAAAGAAGAGGGGAGCACTTTTCTCCCTCCCCCCGTCGGGGCCAGAATCCTCGTGAGGGGTGTCGTTTTTTAGCCCTCCCAGGAGTCGAAAAAGACCCCTCCGACCACCCGCGAAAGGACCTCTCCAGGTCCAGGGGGAGGGGGTAGGGGGAGGGGTAAACCCCTCCCCGAAGGGGAAGGGGGGTTGAGAACAGAGAGAGCTCCCTAAACCACTCACGCCCAAAGGGCTGGTGGGATTAATAATTTCTGCGTTTCCGCACTCCCCCTTCTATACGATTCCGAGGCTTGCGCAGGGCCTCCAAGGGAGTCCCTGTGCGCAAGAAGCGACCAAAATGATATTACCTGAGTTAGCCTATCAAGCCTAGCTATAACTTGAGCGCGCGAGAAGCGCGCGCGATGGTTCCAGTGTATATATATATATATATATATGGATACATCGTGCCATGTCTTGGGTTTCGACCCTCCGCCCTCGGCGGCTTCGTTCGGCCCATAGCGGCTTCGTTGCGGCCCATACTGGCCTGCTGCGTTCGCTGGCCCAATGGGGCTTTCTCTGGTGGTTTACTGTGACCACGTGCTGTCACTGGCCCGCCCGACCCGCCCTGGGGGTGGGGGGTGGTGGTGCTCCCCCCTGGGCCTACCGGTGTCTGGCCGCTTGCCCTCGGAGGGGCCGCGCGCTGCGGGGTAGATGGGTCGGGTCCGCACCCTCCGCTCGTGGGGGAGGCTCCCTCCTCACCCCCGAGGGCCGAGCGTAGCGAGTGCAAGCGCCAGGATTTGTGGTTCTTCCCTCCCCCGATCGGCCCCCCTCGTCAATCCCGCGCGTTTGCCTCCCGGGAGTCGTGCTGCGCGGTCCAGTGCTGCGCGGTCCAGTGTGGGTTGGCCCAGCATGCCCCTGGTGCCTAGGTGCCTCTGAGCTGACCTGCGCCCGCGCCCACTCTTCGGCTGTTGCCTGGCTCCGCCACGCTGTTGCGCGCGTGGCCGCGACGCTTTTGGACGACGATCAACGAAGAGGAAGCATGTTGCCAAGTAGTTTCCAGATGTCCAACCATGTTCGAAACATGTCTGAAACATGTAACGCCATGTTTAAAACATGACCATAGCATGTCTCAAGCATTTTACACACATTAACTCAATGATAGGGCTGTAAGGGTGTCCAGTTTCATGGCATCCACAACGCGACGCTAAAACATGTGTGTGTGTGTGCGTATGTCTTCCCGTCGCGCCAGGGCTCCTCCTCCTCCTCCTTCCGTGCGTTGCGGCCTTAATTTGCATACAGCGTGTTACCTGTTACCACTCCGCCGGAGCAGTCGCCCTCTGCCCAGCTGCCGACGTAAAAAGCGTGTGGGTATGTATGTGTGTATGTCCGTTAGTGTGTGTGCGTGCGTGCGTGCGTGCGTGCGTGTGTGTGTGTGTGTGTGTGTGTGTGTGTGTGTGTTGAGTCTGTGTGTGTGTGTGTGTGTCTGCTGTGTACTGCCCACCGCATGCGACGCTATTGGCATTGACGTTAGCCTGTGGCCGACGTTATCACTCAGTGCGGTGACGTCACTTGGCCGGCGGAGGAACACAACGCCGCCTCCACGCTCGCGTGTCCTCCCGTGGGCACACGTACCCATCGGTCGCTGAAGTTCAGCAGTGCTGGATTTCCATATTCCACTGTCTGTCAGGCGCCTTCGTATGTCAAGAGTTGAAGGGTCACCGTTCCCTCCTGTACGCCATCCTGGGCCCCCGTCCGTGTTATCGAGCTTGGCGCGATTCATTTGTTTTGCACGCCGCGTCGCTATTGCGCGGTCCGCACGCGAGGAACGCCTGGCGGTAATCATAGCGGTAGAGCGTGTCCCTTGCTATCGTTCGCGGCAGGTCATTCACCGCATTGTTATCGGAACGTGTGTGTGTGGGTGTGTGCCAGAGTTCGTCCCCTATAGGAGGATCCGTGCCCTTGGCTTGTGAGCGGGCTGGCCGCGCGTGTTTTCCGCTTTTCGATCTTCAATTTTCTACGCTTCGACGCTGTGCGCGAAGCGGGGACGCCCCAAACAAGCGTGTGTGTGTGTGTCTGTGAGAGGGAGAAAGAGAGAGAGAGAGAGAGAGAGTGCGTGTGACGCCCAGGACGAGCAGGCTCGGATTTCCGCTGAACAGGACAGGCGGAACGAGGAACGCAAGGCCCAGAAAAAGGTCGACCAGCGGGCCCTATGCTTCCAGACCCTCTACGACGGCGGACTGGCCCCAGGCCACAGCTGGAAAAGGCTTGCCGACGAACTGCAAGACACTGGTACTGCACTGCTGCAAGACCCTGCTTCCGCGGATATCCTGTACTACGTCAGCTTACACCCCCACCAGCACGGCCCAGGCGATGCACACCAGGACTTATTCGAGCAGTGCCGCAAAATGGTGAGCCACAACGGCTAGTTCTACGACGGGGACCTTGGGCTGGACTCTTCCAACTACATGTACCCCGCCACCTGGGCATGCCGACTACATGTGGCAGGGCTACAGCCCAGCACTGACCCGACTGTCGGCATTTCAGAGGACAGGCTGCCCCCACCGCCTCGCGGACGACGTGCAGACAGCCGATGGAGGCGAGCCGTGGACCAGCCCCCCGTCGGCACCATCAGGTCCCCCCCCCGCGCATGGAGCTACCTGCGAATACAGCGCCGCCAGGGCCAACCAAGTTTCGAACACGCAAGGGGAACCTATCGCGCGGCCCTGGCCCACGCCACCCTGGTGATCATGCTCATTCTGATCTGGGCAGGCTTGGGCATCTGCGCACCGTACAACAAAACACGGCTCCCCGTTCGTGGCAGCTTCGGTGAGCCGCACAATTTCACAGACGTTGCCTCTGGCGGCTGCACGCCCACATCGAAACCTTCATCAAGGCCTGCTCCAGGCTGGTCACCGTGGTGCACCGCCACCCCCACCTCGAACCGCAGCAGCAAATAGAGACGTAAAAGGAAGTGGTTGCAGGCGACTCCCACCCCAGGCACACCGTGGCGGCATGCGGCTACCTCGCGTCCCGAGCTGACCTCTCAGCGCTTCACTCACACTAATGCGCCGTCTGAACCTTGTCCAAGGCCCTGCTCGGCTCGCCGATCGGGCTGTTACCACATGGCCGCGCTTCCGAGACCCCACTATACCTAGGAGGAGGGCTCCCTGGCTCTGGGAGGGACCTACACCTCCCGCCCCCAACGGGCGCACTCCCGGGTGCCATTCTTCTCCTGCCGCCTGTGCAGGCGAGCGACAATTTCTTTCACACGACCGACCAGACCCCCCACGTCTTCTGCGACGCCTGCGGGCGTAACGGGGGCACATGGGTTGACCCTGTGACGAGAAAGCTGGTGGCGGCCAGTCGTCTGGAGTGCTACAGGAGGGGGCAAGGCTGTCGGTTACTTTGCCTGCTGGGGGCTGAACCTGAGCGCCTTGGGCCTCACGGTACGTCGCCGCCACGGCGCCCGATCAAGGCGGCCGCGCGCTGGGCCCTCTTCCGGCGAGCCCCCCCGTGGCCATGCCCGACGCAAGCGCTCCGCTGTGGACGCTGCCCCTCCCGCAGCGCTGCCACCGGGGCTCCGCTTTCACCGGCGCCGCCATCCCCGTTCAGCGTGCTGACGACGACAGGTTCGGGCGGGCTATCCGGTGCGGTTACTGGCGCGGCATTTGCGACCGCTGCCTCAGCGGCGACCCCCTCCACGAGTGGCCATGTGGAGAGACCCCGCCGGGCACCTTCATCTTCCGCCTTGGAAGCCAGGCCCCAGACGCGGGCGCCCGCTCCCGCTCTTTCACGACCGCAAACACGTCCTTGCAGACAAGCGGGGGAACGCCGCATGACACTACGCGAGGTGCCTTGTGGACCTCTGGGACGCCCGCCCCAGCCGCGCCCAGGCCATCCTCGCCCCGGATTGGATCCAGGTGCCCTCCTGCGCCGCCCCCGCCGGCTGGAAGCGAGCGCGCCCCCCGCCTCTCCCGCAGCCGCTGCCCCTTCTGCGGCCCGTCAGCCACTGCCCACTTACCGACGAGAGGGGCGCCCAGGATGACTCGCGTGCGACAGTCGACCCGCGCCGCGCATTCTCGGGCGCCGCCGCTGCCGGGGCATCGGGCGCCGCGGCCTCCGACGCCCCAGCGATGCAGCGCCGCGGCTCCCGCCTGCCCAGCCGCCGCCTGGGGCGAGACCCCCCCGCGTCCGGTGCCGGGCGCCCGCGGGCGGTCAGCCCGGTCCGTCGCCAGCAAACCAGGAACGCAAAGCGCGCGGCCTCGGAGCCCGAGCCGACGTCGGGTCGGCCGGAATCGCCCCGCCGCGCCCCGAGCAGCAGCGCGTCTGGGAGCCGCGACAGCCCGCCAAGGGGTCGGAGCGGCGGCAATGGCAACCGCTCCCGCGCCAGCCCTCCCCGACGCCCCCACTCCGCCACGACCCGAGGTGGCGGCTGCTGCCGCTCGACTGGCCCGGCGGGGCGCCCCCGCGCCGTGTCGGCGCCCGCCGCCGGCCCCCCGCCGCGGGGGGGGCGGCGGGGCTGCGGACTAGTCGCCCGAGCGACGCTGCTCCCTTGCCCCACCGGCAACCCCCTAAGCCAGCGCTCGACCCCTCCGCCCGCCCCGCGCTCAGGGTGGGAATTGTCCGCGACCAAGGCGGGCGACTCCATCGCCCGCGTTGTAACAGCGTGCGCCAGGGCTCTGCGCCCCCGGATCGAAGACGCCTGGAGAACCTGGGCCGGCTGACGACGCGGCGTCGCCCTCGCGCGTCAGGGGGCCCGGCGCGACCCCAGGGCGCGGCCGGGGCCCCTCTGCAGGACTTCCTCTCCGGCATTTCCAGAGCCGCCGTCCTCGAGTCCGGGGCCCCGAGGGGCGCCGAGTGGGGGCGCGCCGCGCTGGCTCGCCTCGTCAGCTACCTGCGCGGCCGGCGTTGCCACTCGCGCCCTCAGGTGGCCGCGACATGTCTGCCATGTGGGGCGAGTGCAGGCAGGCGGTTGTCGGTGCAGCCGGGAGCTGCTGCTTGGCTGCGTGGAGTCGGCAAGCCACCGCGACCTGCAGGCCCCCCAGCTAGCGGGGCGCGACTCGCGCACTGGGCAGAGGCGACAGCGGTCCATCCGCGACGACACTGGCGCCCCCCCCGCCCACGCCGACAGCGCGGGCGCCCGCGACGGAGCTTTTGCTCCAGTCGGGGCCTGACCGCGCGCCGCCCTGGCCCAAGCGGCCCCCGCCCGCCCGCCCAGCTCTGCCCGGGCCCGCGGCTCTCAGCTGCCTGCCCCGCAAACGGCAGGCGCCGCCGCGGGTGGGGGCGCTTCCAGCGGAGCTGGCCCACTGCGCGCTGACCGCCGGGGCGGGCCGGGGAACGGGCCCCCCCGGCGAGCTGCCGCGGGCGCGTCTTTCCCCGCCCCCCCCGCCCCGCCGCGCGGCGACGCCCCCGATTGGGCACCGTTTCCCGACCCGCGTTCTTTTGGGGGCCCGGCGCGCCAGGGGGAGGCGCCGCCCGGCCCCCGGCCGCCCCCCGCGCAGGCGCGGAGCGTTGCGGGCGGAACAGTCCGACGGCGGGCCTTGCTTGCGCCGGCCGAAACCCTCGACGAGCCTGGTTGGAAGACCCGGCCGACCGCCGAGCACGCCTCGACCGCCCTTCCCCCGCGCAGAGGCGCGCGGAGGCCGGTGATTTCCGAGGTAGCGACCGCCCCGCGCGCGTGCCTTACCGCCCCCCCCTGCCCCCGGCAGCGTAAACCTTGATCCAGGTCGAGCTGCTGCTCCCCGCCTTCGCGCGCCTCCCCCCCGTGCCCGCCCGCCGCCCGAGCGGGCGGGCCGCTCGTCTCGCTCCAGCGCGCCAGCTCGGCGCGCCTCCCGCGTCGCCCCGCCCGCGGGCCCGCGCCTGCCCCCCCCCCCCCCGACTGCCGCGCCTGGCGCACGCCGGCGCCGAGTGGTCCGGGCGCCGCAGTCCTGCTCGCGTTTGGCTGCTGCGTGTCCGCCACGCCGTCCTGGTTGCGGACGCGGTCCTCCGAGGGTGGGGGCGCGCGTGAGCCTTCCGCGCTGCGGCTTCGCTTCTTCTGCTGCCAGCCGGCCCGCCGGCTGGCTCGCCGGCCATCGGGGCATCGGGCGCTGGGGTGGTCTTGCCGCCTTCGCCCCGCCCCTCCGCGCGCCCTCCCTCCCTTCCGCCCCGCCGCTGCCCATCCTGGGCGCCGTGGGCCGCGCCTTTCTTTGGCTCGGGCGCCGCCGCCTCGTCTCTCAGGCCGTCGCTCTGCCGCCCTCGCTCGAGGTTGGCGGGCGTCGTCGCCCAGGGCGAGCCCCGGCCTGACCGCGCCGAATTCTGCTCCTGGGTGGCCCGCTCTGGCGCGCCCCCAGCTCCCTCGCTGAGGGTCTGTTTGCCGAAGTCGTGCACCTGTTCGGTGCCCCCCCCCCGCTGCCTTGGCCCGCCAGCTTCGGCGGTCCTCCGCCGTCTCTGCCTGCTTTGGGGGTGGCCGCTGCGCCCTTGCCCCCTCTCGCTTCTCTCGCCTTGCCTCGCCGAGGCCGGCTCCAGCATCTGGAGGTGTTCTGCTTAGGCCCCCGGAGTCGCCTCGCAGGTCGCGCGCGACCTCGGCCCCCATCGGCGCGATGGCTCTTTGTGTCTGTTGTTTCCCCCTCGCCGCCCTCGATCAGTTCGGGGCAGCCGTTGGCCCTCTGGGCCCGCCCCCGCTCCGCCCCGGTGCCCGGGCTAGTTTTGCCGCCTGCGCCCCGCCCCGCCCGCCTCTTTGCTTGGCTTGGTTTCCAGGCCGGCCCCGTGCCCCCAGGCGGTCTCGCACTCGTCGCCGCGGGCCCAGGTGCTCGCGTGAGGCTCGCCCTCGGCGCACGCTGGCCCTCGGCGCTGCGTGCGCGCCTTCGCCTCCAGCTTTTGCTGGGCCCTGCCCCCTGGCTCAGCCTGCTGCCTGGCAGCTCGCCATGCTGGCTTCCCCCCTCCCAGCTGCCGCCCCGCTGCTGCTGGCCCCCACCCTGGGCGCCGCCCTGCCGCGCGGCTGACCCTGCTCTGAGCGGGCCCGGCTTCCGTTTCCCTCCCGCCACCGCCGGGCGTCCTACTCCTCCCCTTTCGTGCTTCGCGGCCTACTTCGTGTTCGTTTATCCTACCGACGCCCTACAGTCCTTATGCCTAGCCGCCGACGCAAAAAAGTGTGTATGAGTGCGTGTGTGTGTGTGTGTGTGTGTGTGTGTGTGTGTGTGTGTGTGTGTGTGTGTGTGTGTGCGATGGTGTGCGTGTGCGTGTGCGTGTGCGTGTGCGTGTGCGTGTGCGTGTGCGTGTGCGTGTGCGTGTGCGTGCGTGTGTGCGTGCGTGCGTGCGTGTGTGTGTGTGTGTGTGTGTGTGTGTGTGTGTGTGTGTGTGTGCGTGTGTGTGTGTGTGTGTGTGTGTGTGTGCGTGTGTGTGTGTGCGTGTGCGTGCGTGCGTGCGTGCGTGCGTGCGTGCGTGCGTGGTGCGTGTGTGCGTGTGTGTGGTGTGTGTGTGTGTGTGTGTGTGGTGTGTGTGTGCGTGTGTGTGTGTGTGTGTGTGTGTGTGTGTGTGCGTGCGTGCCTGCGTGCGTGTGCGTGTGTGTGTGTGTGTGTGTGTGTGTACGTGTGCAGGTGGAAGCGGCGCTTCCCCGCGCTCCGAGCACGGGTTCCTGAACCTCTTCTCCGTCCTTCGTCCCCTCTCCTTTATCATCCATCCCTGCTTTCAGCCCCCATTTCCACCTGCACCTCCCCCGCCCTTCTTCCGCTTCGTCTTTCCTGCGCCTCCATCCCCCGTTCCCGCGGTGTCTCCTCGCCCCGAGGACAGCTCTTTGGATCTCATCAACGCCCACAAGAAGCTGATCGGCCCTGGCCTCGGGGAGGCCGCGGCCGGCCGCGCCGCGGCTGCCGCTCGGCCTGCCCTCTCTGGCGCCGCGGCGTGGCGACGCCGATGGTCCGGGCAGGTTCACAATCAGGTGCTTTCGGCCTGCGTTCTCATGTCCTCCCTTCCCCTGTGCAGGCAATGCTGTGTCTCTTGGGGTTTTGATCCGTTGAGCCGGTCCTTGAGGTAAAGTGTTCCTCCCACGCGCCTTCCCGATCCGACTTTTGGGCTTCCGTCTGCCCCCCTCGCGGCCAAGGCTGGGCGCAGCTCGAAGGACCTGTCAGGATGGTGTGTGGGAGAGGTCTGGGGATCGATTTTGAGCGACTGTGGAAAACGCTCCACGCCCTGGTATTCGCAGGACACCTGGCGATGCGACGTGGGCACGAGAGATGGGGTTAACAGCCTTCAGTAGGGCACGTCCTTCTACAGGAGGAATGTTCAAGACCAGTTATATATATATATATATATATATATATATATGTGTATATGTATGTGTGTATGTATGTATGTATGTATGTATGTACGTACGTACGTACGTACGTATGTATGTATGTATGTATGTATGTATGTATGTATGTATGTATGTATGTATGTATATATGCATGCATGTCTGTATGTATGTATGTATGCATGCATGTATGTATGCATGTATGTATGCATGTATGTATGTAATTTATACATGTTTATATGTATTCATACGTAAATGAAGACAACATACAATCCACATCTTGTACCATGTTTTGTTGTTCTGTTTGTTTGTTTGTTTGCTTTTTGGCATGCATGTGTGTGTATGTATGTATATATGCATGCATGCATGTATGTATGTATGTATATTGGTATGTATGCATGTATGTATGTATGTATGTGTGTGTATGTATGTATGCAGGAATGTATGTATGTATGTATGTATGTATGAATGTGTATATACATGTATGTATGCAGTGTATGTAATGTATGTAATGTATGTATGTATGTATGCATGCATGCATGCATGCATGCAGGCAGGCAGGCAGGCAGGGATGGATGCATGTATGTATGTATGTATGTATGTATGTATGTATGTACATATGTATGTATGTGTGTATGTATGTATGTACGTACGTACGTGCGTACGTATGTATGTATGTATGTTTGTACATATGTATGCATGCATGTATGTATGTATGTATGTATGTATTTATGTATTTATGTATGCATGTATCTATGTATGTATGTAGGTAGGTAGGTATGTATGTATGTAATATAATGTAATGTAATGTACTGTACTGTAATGTAATGTATTGTAGTGTAATGTATTGTAATGTATTGTAATGTATTGTATTGTATTGTAATGCAATGTAATGTAATGTAATGTAATGTAATGTAATGTAATGTAATGTATGTATGTATATGTGTATGTGTATGTGTATGTGTATGTGTATGTGTATGTGTATGTGTATGTGTATGTGTATGTGTATGTGTATGTGTATGTGTATGTGTATGTGTATGTGTATGTTTATGTGTATGTGTATGTGTATGTGTATGTGTATGTGTATGTGTATGTGTATGTGTATGTGTATGTGTATGTGTATGTGTATGTGTATGTGTATGTGTATGTGTATGTGTATGTGTATGTGTATGTGTATGTATGTGTATGTGTATATATATATATAATATATATATATTATATATATATATATATATCGGAGTAGGCCGGTGGAGGGCCCAAAACTGCGGCCTCAGGTTCGCATGGGGGGGCGGGGGGGATCCAAGAGGGTTCAGACGGGGCCCCGGACCTCCCGAGAGGCTCCCAAGCTGGCCCAAGAGGCGGCCAAAAAGCGCCCCAGGTTGTCTGGAAGGTGGCTGAAGAGCGCACTGAGATGGCTTCAGGACGGGCCACGAGCGCTCGAAGACAGCCCTAGACTTTTGCTGCTAGACGGCCACAAAGGCATTCAAGACGGTCCCAGAGGCCGCCGAGAAGGCCCTCCTCCAAGGGCAAAAACCAAGCGTTTCCCATGGGAAAACGTATATTTCTTCGATATTGATTTGCTTTTCAGTCCTACCCGCGGCCGCGACGGCCCCAGATGGCCCACGAGGCTCCCAAGAGGGCCCCCAGACGGCCTGATGAGAAGCAGCACAAGGGAGCTTCAACCCGGCCCAAGAGAATGCCCAGGAACCCCGATGGGGCCACCGGAGGATCCCTACATGGTCGGGGAGGGCCCCAGAGGGCCCCAAGACGGGCTCAGGTCCCCATGGCGGCCGAAGAGGGACCTGGAACGGCCGAAGTGGGCTCCCAGAGGGTTCAAAAAACGGCCTACCAGGTCTCCCTGAAGACGGCCCAGGAGGCCGCTGAGAAGGCTCCCGGGCGGAAAAAGCGAGTATTCCCAATGAAAAAACGTACATCTCTATGATGTTCGCTTCTTAGGTTCTATCGGCGGCCACGTCGGCCCCAAAGGCTTCCCAAATCGGTGCCACACGGTCCACGAGGCCCCCAAGAGGGCTCCAAGACAGGCCTCGAGAGAGCGTCGAGCAGCACAAGAGAGCTCCAAAACAGCCCGAGAGAGTCCCCAGGGGGCCCGAAGGAGCCACCGGAGGATCCCTACATGGTCGGAGAGGGCTCCATGATGGCCCCAAGACGGCTCAGCTACCCATGACATGCCAAGAGGGGCTTGGGACAGCCGAAGTGGGCTCCCAGACAGCCACAAAGGCATTCAAGACGGTCCAAGGGGCCGCCAAGAAGGCCCTCCAAGGGCAAAAACCAAGCATTTCCCATGGGAAAAAGTATATTTCTTGGATATTTGCTTTTCAGTCCTACCAGCGGCCGCGACGGCCCCAGAGGCTCCCCAAATGAGCCCCAGACGGCCCAAGAGGCCCCCCGAGAGGGGCACAAGAGAGCCCCAAGACGGCCCAAGAGAGTACTCAGGAACCACAAGGGGGCCACCGGAGGATCCCTACATGGTTGGAGAGGGCCCCCCGAGGGCCCCAAGACAGGCTCAGGTCCCCATGACGGGCGAAGAGGGACCTGGAACGGCCGAGCTGGGCTCCCAGAGGGTCCAAAAAACGGCCTACCAGGTCTCCCTGAAGACGGCTCAGGAAGCCGCTGAGAAGGCTCCCGGGTTCCAAAAACGAGCATTCCCCTATGGAAAACCGTGCATTTCTATAATATTCGCTTCTTACGTTGCATTGGCGGCCACGTCGGCCCCAAAGGCTCCCCAAATCAGCGCCACACGGTCCACGAGGCCCCCAAGAGGGCTCCAAGACAGGCCTCGAGAGAGCGTCGAGCAGCACAAGACAGCCCGAGAGTCCCCAGGGGACCCGAGAGAGCCACAGGAGGATCCCTACATGGTCGGAAAGGGCTCCATGATGGCCCCAAGACGGCTCAGCTACCCATGACATGCCAAGAGGGACTTGGGACAGCCGAAATGGGCTCCCAGACGGACCACAAGGCCCAAAATGACCCCCACGACAGTCCAAGAGGCCGCTGAGAAGGCCCTCCAAGGGCAAAAACCAAGCATTTCCTATGGAAAACGCATATTTCTGGGAGCTTCGCTTTTCAGTCCTACCAGCGGTCGCGACGGCCCAAGGGGTTATCAAAATGGGCCTCAGACGGCCCCAGAGGCCCCAAAGAGGGTTCCAAGTTGGGCTGAAGAGAGCTTCAAGCGGGACAGAAGAGCTACAAGACGGCCCATGAGAGCCCCCAGGAAGCCCGAAGGGCCACCAGAGGATTCCTACATGGTCGGAGAGGGCTCCACGAGGGCCCCAAGACGAGCTGAGCTTCCCACGACGAGCCAAGAGGGACCCGGAACTTCCGAAATGGGCCCTCAGACGGCTAACAAAGGCCCCAAAGGACTCCAAAGGAAGGCCCGGAGAGGCTCCAGAGACTGCCACAATGCTTCCCAAAAGGCTCCCGGCACGCGTTCCAGTAGGCACCCGTGTACTGGGTACGTTGAAAGAAAGAGAGGGAGGATGAGGAGGAGGAGGAGGGAAGGAGGAGGAGGAGGAGGAGGAAGGAGCAGAGGAGATGATGAGGAGGAGGAAGGAGAGGAGGAGGAGGATGAGGAGGAGAAGGAGGGACATTGTTCTTGTAAGGTTATTTTGTTCTCTGATTCTCTGGCTCGGGGAGGGATACTGAGGACGAGGAGGGAAGGGGAGCGCAGGATGAAGAGTGCTCGAGAGGAGGAAGGAGGTGAAGAAGGTGGAAGGAACACAAGGAAGGACACACCGAAGAGCGGGGAAGACAGGGAGGAAGAAGAGAATGAGGAGGTGAAGGAACATGGATCCCTTTCAGGGAGACGCCGACGAGGAAAAGGATTAGTATAAGATGATGGGAAGAGGGAGAACGGGAAGAGGGGGAGGGTAAGGGGACTGCAGTGGACCGGGGATGATAACGGCGATGACGCTGATAATGATGACGATGACTATGCCGCCGACGACGCCGACGACGACCAACAAAATGTTGATGATGTGGATGATGCTGAAACGTACGATGACGGTGATGGCGATGGTGATCACGATGCTGGTAATACTGGTGATAATGATGATTGTTGTGATGGTGATGGTGAAGGTGATCATGACCATGACGATGACGATAAAGATAACGGAGATGAGGATGACAATGATGACGATGATCATGACCCTAGCTAGAACTTGAGCGCGCGCGATGGTTCTAGTATATATATATATATACATATATGTGTATACGTATATATTCCAAGGCCAGCCTGTAGAGGGACATACCCGACCTAAAAGCAGACTCTAGGTACCTCACAGAGCTGAGACGGTTCAAGGGCGGACGGCTCACGCGGTGCAAGAAAAACATGGCTTACGCCGTCAAGGCAGGCATCGTATCTCATGGCCTTCGGCCCATTTCGCCACCGTGCCTGAGTTGTGGGTGTGAAGCCTATTGGATGTTCGTCGGGATCTCGTAGGAGGCCTCTCGGGGGCCTCTTGGAGGCAGTTTGGACGCCTCGTGGGGGCCGTTTCGGGCCCTTTTGGGGCCTGTTTTGCGCCTCTTGAGGGCCTCTTGGGGCCTCTTGTGGGCCTCCTGGGGGCCTCGTGGGTCCTCCTGGGCGCCTCCTGGGGCCTCCTGGGGGCCTCTTGGGGCGGACATATCGGATTTTCGGTTCGTGTTCCATCTCTTGGGCTCCTTTTGGGACCGTCTTGGGGCCCTCTGGGGCTGTTTTGGGCACCTCTTGGGCTTTCTTGGGGCCCTATTGGGCTGTTCTGGGGCCCTCTTGGCGGCTTCTTGGGCCGTGTTGGGGCGGTTTGGGGGGCCTCTAGGGCCGTCTGGGAGCGTCGGGAAGCTGAAAAGTTGAGAACACCCAAATCCATCAAACACCGAAGGAAAGTCAACGATTTTGGCCTCTAGGGGCCCTCTTGGGAGGCCTTTTGGAGGCCTCTTTGGGTGTCTTGGAGGCCTCTTGGGCCGTCTGGGGGCCATCTTGAGCGTCTTGGAGCGATCTTTCGGCGACTCGGGGCCCTCTTGAACCGTCTTGGGGGGCCTCTTGGGGCCCTCTTGGTCCGTCTTGGGGTCCACTCGGGCCCCAAGAATTGATGCGACAGCACTTCCCGAAGCCCAGGGGGTACGCGAAGGGGCACGCGCCATGCCCGGGAGATGTGTGAATTATGGGTCAGGGCCCCTTAACGACTCCTCAGTGTGAGGAGCGAAGCTTAGAGGATTGGGCCCAGGACCTGAGGACACGCCCACTCCGTGCCCACAGGCACGGCGGCGGATTTAGCCACGTCCCCTCTCACTGATCTCCCCGCTTTCGTTTCCTTCTCTGGATCTTCTCTCAATGACGGACATCGGTGCGTGCCCTGCGATAGTGGCGGCCATTCCGTTCCCAGAGTGATCTTGGTACCCTGATGTGTGGGTCCAATACATGTATTGGCGCTTCGCGTTTCCCCATCAGCCCATGCATAAACGATGCCCAGGAGAGTTACTTTTGGGCGAGGAGGTTGAAGGATGGGGGGGAGGATGAGGAGGAAACCGACGAGGAGCAGGAGGAAGAATAGGGTCAGGAGGAGGAGGACGAGGAGGAGGAGGAGGAGGGTCAGGAGGATGAGGAGGATAAGGAGGAGGATGATGATGAGGAGGAGGACGAGAAGGATGATGAGGAAAACGAGGAGGAGCAGTAGGAGGAGGAGGGTCAGGAGCAGGAGAAGGAGAGGAGGAGGAGGAGCAGGATGAGGAGGAGGAGGAGGAGGAGGAGGAGGAGGAGGACGAGAAGGAGGAGGAGGAGGAGGAGGACGAGGAGGAGGAGGAGGAGGAGGAGGAGGAGGACGACGAGGGTCAGGAGGAGGAGGACGAGGAGGAGGAGGACGAAGGGGACAGGAGGAGGATAAGCAGGAGGAGGGTTACACGGATCTTATGTTTTGATGTTTTTTTTTCGGAGGGTTCTTGGGTCTATTTGGGGGTCTTCTTGGTGCCCGCTTGGGGCCGTCTTGGGGCCCTCGTGGGGCTGTTGTGGGGGCTCTCGGGGTGCCCTCCTGCGGGTATCTTGGGGGTGTTGGAGCCTTTTGGGTGCGCTCTTGGGCCCCATGGCTCAAGCGGGGTGGGGGGCTAATTCCGCCCTCCTGAGGCTCCTCTTGGAGCCCTCTTGGGGGCTTCTTGTGGGCATCTAGTGAGCGTCTTGGGCTGTCTTGGGACCCTCGTGGGCTTCCCGCAACGCGCTCTGTGAGGCTATATTGGGGCCATCTTCAGGCCTCAGGTGCCCATCGGAGGCGACCAGGCGAGAAGGCAAGCCTCATTGCAGTTCCTTTGCTTTTGGGGCGACTTTGGCCTCTTCGGGGTTCCTTGGGGGGCTCAGGAAGCGCTTGGAACCGTCTTGTGACCATCTTGGAGCTCCTCGGAGGCATGTCGGAATCTATCATGGACCATCTGCGGCTATCTTGAGTCGTCTTGGGGCATCGGGGCCATCATGGAGCCATCTTGGGCCAAACCAGACTCTCTGACACACCGCCCCCACCGTCAGTCAAGACCTAGGGAGGTGGTATGGGGAGGGGTAGCCCCCTCCTCGAATGGAGGAAGAAGGGGTTTGGGAAGAGGCACGAGACACCTCGTTATTCCACCTGCGCCCAGAGGGCTGGTGACATTCTCTGCGCTGACGGGCAAGTACTTTTCACCAGGCCGCCGAATGCTGCCTTGAGATCTTGGAGGCTGCCAGCAAGAGCTCCGAGAGAGGCACCACGTACCTACCTACCTGCCTATTGTCGGTGTGCGCACACATGGTTGGGAGGGGGGGGAGGGGTCGGAGAATTTGCAAAGAAACCAGGCTGCCGTCCAGATGACGGCTTCAATCTCGGTGACCGCCGAGAGCAGCGACGTAGGGTAAACCTTAGCTGCTGACTCGAGCTTACTACCTTGGTATCCGATAAGCCGGGCATGGCCTGGAGCTGAGGCAGAATAATAATAAGTGAAACCATGCATCCAGTAGAACGCGTGGGCACAACGAAGCAGGCACGCCATATGCGCGCCAATTCGGGCGACAGGCACGCCAAACGCGTGGTTGGGCGGCTGCGTTGCGCCAAACGCGCGCTGAGAGGACGATGACATGAGGAGGGAGACGACGATGATGATGACAGTCAAATGCACGACAAATATTGTGTCATCTCATATATCAATTCAGTTGACAAAGTTGGTACCCTTCTGAAGTTCACTGCTGTCTCGGCCGGCCGCGACGCCGATGTTCCACCCAAGTCTGTGGTGTACCATCTCGTTGGCATACCATCTGACGTACGAGCGACACAAGGCCGCTTGACATTTTATGGTACTATTTCTTTTGCCTGCTCAATAATTTTTCAGAAAGAGGCTCGATGCTGGCCCTGTCTAGAGCATCTGTGAGTTTGTTATTCTTGAAAGAAGGGAAGGCTTGATACCCAGAATGCGCCGCAATAGCTGGCAGTGGAACGCATCGAGCCTGCGCCGGTCAGCTTGTAATGGCCATAGGGAACGATGATGAAACCCTATGTCGGTGGGCATGACTGACCATCCCCATTCTTGAAATCGCCCTGCTGTCCTGTCGGTGAATATGACGATATGAAAGGGCAGGAGATCTGGGTCGTGACGTAGACCTGATAGGTCTGCAATTGCGGCAGAATTCCAAACACATGCTTAGGATCTGCTAGGCGATCTCTTTTCGCTTGGCTCGTGATGCGAACGGCACGTGCGTGAGCTAAGAAGGTCTACATCGAAGCACGTGGTTGTTCTGTGGAACAAAAATGCCACACGCATGCTGAGAGGTGGTGTAGGTAATCTCAGTTGGATGTCCCAGTGGTCAAGTAGGAGAACCTTGGTAGGGCCCAGCTGGGGTAGAGGGTAGAGGGCTAGTCGAGATACCTCGTGAAACGGTCTCTTGAGACACAGTAGGAGGTGGGTCACTGATCATCTTCATTTTGAATTCCTGGGCTCGTAGTCATATGGCCCGCGCCTGCACGCACAATAGTAGTCGGTCAAAACCCGTGATGACCTCTCGCTTCACGGATGCTTGGTTGAGAGTCACCTTCAGGGACCTCCATGGGCTGAGTTGCGTCGGAGTCGCCGACATCGTCAATTGCGATGGTTTGCAGCGGCTGGCGCTTGGTCTTCTCGAGCGACAGCACGCCTCCGCTGCTGGTGCCGCTGGCGACTGGCGCTGTGGGTCCCTTGGCTTCTCCTTTGGCTGAGGGCTCCTTCGTCCGCTGCCCTTCCTTGCCCGTCGCGGGGGTCGCGGGGGGTGGCATGGCTGTTGCTGGCGCTGTCACTGCCGCTGGCTTCGTTTTGGCGGCACCCAGCGCTGACGCTCCAGTGGTCGCTGGCCAATCCAGTGGCCCAACTGTCGCTGGCGGTGCCTGCCCTGCTGCTCGAGCGACTGGGGCAGCAGCGGCAGGCATTGCGCCTCCGGTGATCTGGGCCATCTGCCGCCGAAACCTCTGGCGGCTGAAGTCGGCAAGCTACTTGGCCAAGTCGGTGCTGGTGGCCTCCGCGGCCGCGAGGCACGCGGCTGCATCTTGCCGCCTGGGGCTCTGCTGGCGCCACCCGGACTGGGGCAGGTGGCTGCTGGTCTGCCCCTGCCGCTGACGTCGCGCGACCTGGGCGAAAGGCGCCCTGCGGACGCTTCCCCTTCAGCAGGAAGGCGTCACATTCGTCGTCTTCATGTTGGCTTTCGTGCTCTTCCAGGTCCTCGAAGTCTGCTAGGATACCCTCGGCCTCTTGCACGTCTTCGACGCTGGGCCTGCGTGTGAGCGGCTGCGTGCGGATGAGCCTGAAATGCTTCGCCTTCTGCTTTCTGGGCGTCACTGGGTCGCGTGTGAATGCGATCGGCGTATAGTGCCTGCTGCCGTGTACGGGTCTTGGCATCCCTCGCGGACAAGCATGTATAGCGTGACGGAATAGTCAGGCTCAAGTTTTTTGCTGCGCGTTGTGGGATGCCTCACCTCGTTCGCGCTAGTCAGTTGACGCTCCAATACGTGAAGACTGATCTTCAACTGCTCGCGGTGGGCCCTGATCGCCTGCTGGTGGTGAGGAAGTGGTTGCTGTGGGCGTTTCTTTTCTTCTTCTTCTTCGGTGTGGCTGGTCGGTCGCGGGAGCGGCGGTGCAAGCTGTGCTGTGCTCCTGGGCACTGGCCGTGCCGAGCGAGTCCTCCTGCGGCCTCCGCTGGACGGGGGCTGCCACCACTGTCCTTGCTGCTGCCATTGAGAAGTCCACTTTGGCTTGGCCGCTCTCTGCTGCTGATGCCACGGCGGTGAGTTCTCTTCTGCTGATGCCACGGCGGAGACGCTGATCGTGTCGGGCTCGTGGTAGGCGAGCAAAGTCGGTATACACTGCTAGAGTATTTAGATGTTGGCAGGATGGCGCTGCTTATGCTCCCAGAATTTCGCTGGACGTTCTGCAGGAGTTCGTCGTCGAGTTCGAGCTATGCTGCAGTGTACGCGTGATTTCCTGGCAAGCTCGCTGTCATCTGCCGCGCGGGCTTTGGCGAATGCCTCGTCGTGGCAGCACGGTCTGGCGTCTTGGGCACGGCCGACCTGACGTCGAAGAACGGCGGGTCGGCGCGTCTGGCTGCAGTCCCGGGGAGGTTCGCAGCTACCTCGTAGCTGCGCCTAACATCTCGAACAGGGACGGTGGCTGCGCGGGAGAGGAGGAATGATAGAAGGGAGGGAGGGAGGGAGTGAGGAGAATGGAAGGGATGCGAGAGGGAGGGAGAGAGGGCTGATGACGATGATGATGATGATGATGATGATGATGATGATGATGATGATGATGATGATGATGATGATGATGATGATGATGATGATGATGATGATGATGATTATTATGCTGATGATGATGATGTTTTTGATGATGATGATGCTGTTGATGATGATGATGATGATTGTGGTGGTGGTGGTGGTGGTGGTGGTGTTGATAAGGATGTTAATGACGTTAATGAATGGTGACGGTGGCGATGCCGATGCTGACGATAATGATGATGATGATGATGCTAATGATGACGCCGATGGTGCTGCTGATGATGATGAGTATGATGATGATGACGATGCTGATTATTCTAATGATGATAATGCTGCTGGTGATGGCCAGGATGATGATGATGCTGATGCTGATGCTGGTAGTGATGCCGATGATGATTATGATGATGATGCTGATGATGATTGTGATGATGAGGATGATGGTGTTGTTGGTGGTGATAGTGATGGTGATGATGACACTCTGGATTATTCTTATGTTTATGAGGAGGACGGTGATGATGGTGGTGATGATTATTGTGATGCTGAGGAGGAGGAATCTGATGATGCTCACGATGCTGATGATGTTGACGATGATGCTGGTGGAGATGATGTGGATGGTGGCGGCGGCGGTGGTGGTGATAGTGATGATGTCACTGACGATGCCGATGACCATGGTGATGGTGATGTTGATGATGATGCTTATGTTAATTTCGATGAAGATGACGATACTGATGACGATGCTGATGATGACGATGATGACGATAATGACGATGATGATGACGATGCTGATGATGCTGATGATGCTGCTGATGATGATGATGATGTTGATGCTGCTGCTGATGATGAAGACGATGGTGATACTGATGGCGATTTTGCTGATAATGATGCTGATGGTGATGATGGCGATGCTGGTGATGATGCTGTTGATGATGATGCTGCTGCTGATGCTGCTGCTGCTGCTGCTGATGATGATGATGATGATGATGATGATGATGACGATGGTTTTGTCGTCGTCGTCGTCGCCGCCCGCGTCGTCAGCAGCGTTGCCGTCGTCGTCGTCGTCGGCGGCGGCGGCGGCTTAGCCCGTGTCGTCCTCGCTTGGCGGCCACCAGGAGGGGGGGGTACCCCTCCGAGGAGAACTAGGTGGAAGAGGAGGAGGCGGAGGAGGAGGAGGAGGAGGAGGAGGAGGAGGAGGAGGAGGAGAAAGGGGACGTCGATGACGACGAGGCGCTGTGGGGTCGGCGGATACCGCCGCCCCGCGCGCGCGCCCGCGCGCGGCGAGAGAGTGGCAGGGGCCCATGTGGTGGCTGCTCGCCTTCTGCGGCGTCGTCGAGTCCTTGCGCTTCAGGCAGCGGGGCCTCCTTCTCTCTCCTTCCGTCTCTCACGGGGAGGAGGACTAGGGCGAAGCAGGAGGAGGGCCACTTTTTCTTGTCGAGATCCTCGGGGCATCCCTGATTTTCGCGTCTTGACGAAAAGGGCAGGTTTTTTGCCAGGGCCATGGGACCGTCAAACAGCAACTCAGGATGAAAAGCCAGTCCCTGGGAAGGGGTCCAGACCTGGGGAGCCGCACCTTGAAATTGCTCGACGCGGAGATCCCCGTATGTGCATATATTGGCGGCCATCCTTCCCCCCCCTACCTGCGTCCTCCTCCTCCTCCTCCTCCTCCTCCCTCCTCCTCCTCCTCCTCCTGCTCCTACTCCTCCCTCCTACTCCTCCCTCCTCCTCCGTCTTCCCTCTTCCCTCTTCCTGGCAAGTGTGCTCCACCCTGGCGGCTCCTCTCTGGGGTGCCCACATGCATGATCCGATTGCTTTATCGCGGCGACCATGAGGCTTCCAACAGAGAGAGAGAGAGAGAGAGAGAGGCCTGGGCCACCAAACAGGCAAGCCAAGCCGCCCGAGACATCCCCACACTGGCCGCGAACGGGGAGGAACAAACAAGTACAATGCTGCTCCCCGTGGGGAGTGCCGAAACACGCGCCTCGCTCGAGACACCTTCACACCATCTGCTCCGAAAGCAGAGCGTGCCGGGCGCCCAAGCGCGCAATCCGCTGGAGACAACCCCACAATTTGAGCGCGAAAGGGCCCGTGAGAACACCTTGCTGGCTCCCCACTGAGAGAGTGCCGAACCCAGCGCCTCGCCCGCAAGACAGCCTCGGACTCTGCTCCGAGCGCAGACGAGCCTGGCCATCACACCAGGCAGCTCGCCAAAACGACCCCTGAATCAACGAAGCTCATGTTCGAACGTCCGAGAACCGGGGTCTCCTGAGATCCCCGGTGGTCCTGTCGTCGATCGAGCCTTGGCCTTCTTCTGCCGCTTCACGCGCTGGTTCCGCCTTGCGTTGGCTCGTCGCAAGCCGAGCACCCGGCGGTGCTGAAACCAGCGCCTTTGCGCGAGGCATCTTCTTTGCACGCAGGCGAGCCCGGCCACCCATACAGGCAAGCCGCCCGAGACATCCTCGCAATCTGGGCCCCCCGGGGTGCGAAAACCAGCGCCTCGCCCGAGAGATCCTCAAAATCTGCTCCGAAAGCGGAAGATGTTGGGCACGCGAAGACGGCCGAAGAGGCTCCTTTGACGGCCCAAGAGCCTCCCGAGAGGATCCCCCAGACGGCCTGAGGAGGCAAAACTCATTGTTTTTCCATCGGGTTTTAGTTTTTCCCCACATCCTAGAATAGTTGCTTTGTCATTGCTCAGACCGCGCTGACACCCTCCACCTCTTCTCACCCTCCTCCTGCTCCTCTTTCTCCCTGAGCCTCACTCAGATTCATTCAGACGTATTCAGATTCATCCATACTCACTCATACTCAGACTCACTCATATCCAGACCCACTCATATTCAGATTCGCTCATACTCAGACTCAGTCACATAACTCCCTACCCTAACTCACTGATACTCAGACTCACTTTTCCCTTCACGCAGACTCAGTCACATCACGCATGCTCAGAATCAGTTACGCACGCATGCCGTGAGGATATCCCAGGCGAGGTGCTGGTTTCAGCACTCCAAAGGGGGAATCGCCAGGGGGTATTGCACGGGCCCGTTCGCGCCCAGATTGTGGGGATGCCTGAAGCGATTTGTGTGTGTGTGTGTGTGTGTGTGTTTTTGTGCCCAACATCCGTTGCTTTCAGAGCAGATTGTGAGGATATCTCAGACGAGGCGCTGGTTTCACCAATCCAAGGGGGATCCGCCAGAGGGTATTGCACGGACCCGGTCACGCCCAGATTGTGGGAATGCCTGAGGCGGTTTGCGTTTTTTTGTGCCCAACATCCTTTGCTTTCAGAGCAGATTGTGAGGATGTTTCAGGCGGTTTGCCTGCTTCTGCCCCCCAGACTTTTTTTGCTGGTCCAGTGTTCACTGTGGTATAGCAGGCGTGGCATTCGGGCACCCCCGGGGGGAAGCCGCCAGGGGTCGGGGCCCTCCGGGGTCCGTGTCCAGATGGTCGGGATGTCTCAGGCGATGTGCTTTTGTTCCCGTCCCCCGGTTTTTTGGCGGTCCAGTGCTCACCGCGATGTAGCAGGCCTGGCACTCGGGCACCCCAAGGGGGGGCCGCCAGGAGTTTGGGCACTCAGGGATTCGCGCTCAGATTGTGGGGATGTCTCAAGCAGTATGCCTGTTTCTGTCCCCCAGGTTTTTTTTTGTGGTCCACTGCTCACCGTGATGTGGCAGGCGTGGCATTTGGGCATCCCAAGGCGGAGCCGCCAGAGGTGGGACACTTCAGGATTCGGGTTCAGATTGTGAGGATGTCTCGGGCGGTTTGCTTGTTTTCGCCCACCCCCAGATTGTGTTGGACTTGTGTGCCCCATCATTCGGACTTGCTCATCAGCACCTCGTCCTCACTCAGACTCACCCATCACATTCAGAATAGGTCCGATCATACTCAGGCTCACGCATGCTCACTCGTCGGTCGTTGAATGTAGGTATTTTCGGATTCCCAGATCCTGATTCTTCTTGCGCCTTCCTACTTGAATAACCGTTTTGGCGCTGTTTTGTAAATTCTCTGGGGCTACCTGAACCCAACCTCCTGTATCCGCCTTCTTACTTCATTTTTTGTACCTACTTCTTCCGACCGATGTGCTCTCGCTTATATTCAGACTCGCTCAAGCGTAGACTCACCAACACCCAAACCAACTCGCACTCATACTCATTCACACGCAGACTCACCAGCCCTCAGACTCACTCATACTCATACTACCTCGCACCCAGGCTCACTCAGACGCAGAATTGAATTTATCAAACTCAAAACTCAGACTCACCCAGACTCAGACTCACTCACACTCAGACCCACTCGCACTTCGACTCGCTCGCACTCAGACTCACTCATACTTAGACCAACTCGTACTCACACTGGCTATATTCAGACTCACTCGCACTCAGGTCTCGATCATACCTGTATCCGCTCACACTCCGACTCGCTCACACTCATATCACCCACGCTCAGATTCGCTCGCACCAAGGCTCACACACAAATGGTTATCGCGATATAGTAGGCGTGGCACGGACCCCTCATCCGGATGAATGTCGGACGCAGATTTGATGCCAATGCTCCCACGAGCACGAGGTGGCTGAAACGCCCGTTTTACATGAGTTGGTGACGTAAGCAGCTTTTAACGCCAACGGTCCCAGGAACGAGCAGTGGTGCAGACAGCTCAAGGCTCCCCAGTGCAAGCGGTGATGTAAACTGATCTGATCGAAAAGGCCCCAAGAGCGAATGGTCGAGCGGTGACGTAAGCAGCTCTTAACTCCCAGGCTCCCAAGAGCGAGCGGTGACGTAAACAACTCCTCACTCAAAGGCTCTAAAGAGACGCCGGGTACTCGGCGCTGCTGGAGCAAACCGTGCCCGAGCTCGGCCTGAGGAAGCGCTGGCGGGACGGCAGGGAGGTCCTGGAGGAGGCCGTCCTGGACGTGGACCTGTTCGGGCACCCGACTGCCCCAGAGCGTCTCCTCGACGGCACGGTGCGCCACCCCGCGGCCGCGCATATCCTGCCGGCGGCTGCCGCGACGCCAGGCGCAGCCGCGGCGGAGGGCGTCCGGTGCAAGGAGGACCGGTACCCAGACACGGGCGGCAAGGCTGTCGTCCCGTGCGCCGTCGAAGCCTGGGGCCGCGTGGACGCCAAGCTCTCCAACTTGCTGGACGAGCTTGCTGTGCTGGCGGCCCAGCGCCAGCGGGACCGCGGTGTCCTGCCAGCGCGCTGGGGGGCCCGCTGGCGGACGTTGATCAGCGTCCGGCTGGCCATGGGCGTGGCCCGGGCCCTGTTGGACGCGGCGCCCGCTCAATGCCGGCCCTGCGGCGCCGTGC
This sequence comes from Prorocentrum cordatum, assembly GCA_963575745.1. Taxonomy (NCBI): domain Eukaryota; class Dinophyceae; order Prorocentrales; family Prorocentraceae; genus Prorocentrum; species Prorocentrum cordatum. Next base: position 303,222 of record CAUYUJ010009502.1, on the reverse strand, counting down.
GGAGCAGGGCGGCGCGGGGCACGCTTGCCGCGGGCCAGGCGGGCGGCTGGGCCGAGGGCCAGGCCGGCGGCCAGGCGGGCCGCGGGCCAGGCGGCGGCGGCGGGTAGCCCCCTCCCCCTCCCCTCTTTCCCTCCTCCTCCGATGTGTGCTTGCCTTGAGGGATTGGTGATTGGACTGCGAGAGAGAAAGAGGAAAAAAAGAGAGAGCGGTTTCGAGCAAAAGCGCGGGAAGGCCAAGGCTCCCAAGAGCGAGCGATGACGTGAAAACGCTCTTCACACCAAGGCTTCAAAGAGCGAGCGGGGATGCAACGAAGCTCTGAAAGCCAAAGTTCCCAAGAGCGAATGGTGCCGTGAGCCCTTCTGGGCAAATTCCCGAAGCACTCTTTCCGTTCCCGTTCCGGCCCAAGTTCGAACACGCCCAGTTCGTGCAGGCACGGTGGCGGGTATATCCGAGGTTGCGCAGCTCGATGACGTTGACCGCGAGTTACGCCGGTCTGCGCAGCGAGCCGGGCATAGCCATCATTTGGCTGTGACTCCTGCTCGCAGTTCTGGTGGCAAGGTCGCTGGACGAGTGCGTGCATGAATTCATGAATTCGTTTTCGCTGTGATTATCCTGAGACTGCCATTCCTCGCCGAATAAAAATACTTGTTGTCGGGCTGTGTGAGTCTTCACTTCGGGCTCTCCTGTTCCTGGAGCTCTCTCGAGCCACCTAGGGGGCCCGCTCGAACCTGCAGTGCCGTGCTCTCGGGCCGTCCCGGCGCCGTCGGATGCCGTCCTCGCGGACTCTCCAGACCGTCCTGCGGACATGTTGGGGCTTCAACGTGCCGTCTCGTGTACGGGGCCCACACATATACACCACCACTTCCCTCACCCCCTCACCCTCCCAGGAAAGAGGCAGGGAATAGGAAGATTGAGGAGGGAGGAGGACTAGACGTGGTGGTGGTGTATATTTTTTGGGCCCGCATCGTGGCTCTTCTGGTCCGCCTTGGGGCTCCCTGGGGCCGTCTTGGGGTTGTCTTAGGGCCGTCTGGGCGCTGCCTTGCGGACCTCTTGTGCCCCCCTGTGGTGATGATGACGGCTTTTCGAGTCGTGTTAGGCTTTTGGAAGCCCGAGAAAGCCAGAATACGAAAATCATCGAACAGTGGTATGGGAACCGCTGATTCCTGGCTTCTTTGGCCCTCCTGGATGTCCAATTTGAGGCCTCTTGGCGGGGTCTTGGGAGCCTCTTAGGCCGTTTTGAAGCGACCTTGGGCCGTCTGGGGCCGTTTTGGGGTCATCATCGGTCTTCTTGGGGTCATCTTGGCCGTCCTGGAAGCGTCTGAGGTCCGTGTTGTAACCCATGTTGCGCCGTCTTGGAGGCCATCTTGTTGTTGGGAACCTTTTGGAACGGGATAACAAACTTTGTAACTCTTGGGTCATGGAAGAGTGGCCTCCCGAAGGCTTCTTGGGGTATCTTGGGGCCCCTACTCGGGGCCTCTTGGGAGCTTCTTGGTGGCTTCTTGGCCTCTTGGAGGTCACTTGGGGTGTCTTGGGGGTGTCTGGGCTGCCTCTTCGGGGCTTCTTGGGGGGCTGCTGACACGCTCGTGGGCCATCTCGGGGGGAAGGGCTCGGGCTGTCAGTTTGGGTTCCTCTGGGACCCCTCTTGGGCCTCGCGGGCCGTTTTCAGTAGCCATTTTCATGCTACGAATATGAATGGACCTGTTCATGTATGTACTTGTGTTTGCGTGCAGGGGTGTATGTTCATATGGGCCATCCCTGTCCCAATCCTCGTCATCTTCTTGGCTTTCCCATCAAGCGTTTACTCTTGCTGCATGTTTCTACTACTGCCATTTGTCATTCCTTGTTCTTATTCATGGCTCTTGATTGCATCGATCACGTTATGGCGAGTCACCGCCCCTTGCCTTTTGGAAGCGCCCGTGTCGTGAGATGTCGAACGAACGTGCGACAGGGCGAGGATCAGATAGGCAGCTACGTCGTGGCTGTTAGGGATATCCCAGGGATGCCCTTCGTCCTCCTCCACCTTCTTCTGCTCCCTCCCACCTCCTTTCACTGTCCCCCCCTTCCCCTGCCCCTCCCCCTGTCTGCGCTTTTCTTCCTTTGCCCCTCCCCCTTCCATCGCTTTAGGGATCTGGGCCTTGGCTTCGAGAAGCTCACTCTGGAGAACGCGGGCGACTTGAATTTCGGAAAGGCCTCCGCCGCATCTCGGCAGCATTCGGCAGAGCAAGATATGGTGATGAGGATGGAGAAAGGGAAGTAGGGAGGGAGGAGGAAGAGGGGCAGGAGGAAGAGGAGGAGGATGCTAAGGAGGAGAGGGCAGCCTCTCGCTGCAATCGCCGCTGTTGCTAGCTGCATGGCATGCGCGTCAACATCCTCGAGGCATGGTCGGGCCATTCCCTTTCCGTGTAAACCCAAGACGCATCAACGATGTTGCATTAAACCCTCCCTCTAAGTTCCCTCTTCAGAAGTCCCTACAAGACTTTGTTTTCATTGCGGGAAGTGCCCCACACAGTCCGAGAATTCTTGGGACTTCAAAATCCTGGGACTACAAAAACAAACTTCTTGTAACTTCAGCGCCGCGACTCAACGTGACAGTCGCGTGTTGACACTCCAAAGTCGTGCCAGGACACCATTCCTAGGATTTCAACTCCGCAAATCAATGTGGCCGTCCTGTCTTGACCATCTTGAATCGTGCCAGGACCGCATTTCTGGGACTTCAACCCTACGGTCTCTTGAGTCTGTTGTGAGCCGCCCTCCACCCTAGAAATTGCCGCAAACTTTTTAAGGCACCTGTGCGCGGCGCTAAAGCGAGAGACATTTTGAAAATGGCCCGATGTGCGCGGCGCTAAGGCGATATCCACATTTTGAAAACGTCCGCCCTCCATCTTTGAACATGTTTCACAGTTCAGACTTCAGGATCACAAGTGGTGGGGAAGTCTCAGGCGAAATGCCCGGCCGCCCTACGGACATGTCTGGGGGTGCGACAGTTAGTCAGTCAGTGGATCGTGCATCCTGAGGACGCGTAATTAGGCAAAGGAACACTTCAACAGTTAGGGTGGCGCGCCAAATCCGTCCCGAATGCAGTCAGAGCAGAGCAGTCCGCCAAACGCGTTGCGATAATGATGATGATGATGATGATGGTGAAATAATGCATGTGCGAATCACAGATAAAGTTACCCCATTGTATCTACTTCGTCTGCCCATTGTTGTCTTGGTCGGCCTCGGCGGCGGTGACGAGCCTATTTTTTTAGCGAACAGTCCACGGCACAAACAAGTTGTTCAAATGAATCATGGTCTGGCCATGCTGCAATCTTCTGGTACAAATGGGTTTGCGGATTCGGACAAAATCAGATGAAGGTTTTGAATGTGCCCATTGCATGACAAAAGCGTTTGATATGCGAGAGTATCCTGCGTGCGGTCTGATCATTTTTTTCTTCCGCGAGCGTTTGCTCTGAAAAATGTCCAACTTACATCTGTCCGTTCTAAGCAGCCACAGGGAGTCTAACGAATACAGAAGTTTCGCCACCACACAACTGGAAACTATGTACAACTTTCGGTGCTTCCCAATTGACGCATGACGCCATTGTTTTTGGAGCTGCCTGAATATATGCGTGCTTTCGCCGATCCACTGGGACACCTCATGGCCCCGCTTAATGCTTCCGCACGGTTTATTCCGAGAGGCCCTGGCTAGAGAGGCCCCCGAATTCAGGAACGGCGCTCTCGTTGGAGATTTCTTCGTGATGTAGTCAAGTTGGTGGAGGCCCAGCCGCGATGACAAGGGCTCCTGCTCGATGCTTCCTCACGATTTGTTCCGAGAGGCCTTGTCTAGAGAGGTCCCCAAACTCAGGAGCGGCGCTCATGCTCGAGAGTTCCTCGCATTTCAGTCAGTGGCCGACAAGGAAGATAATCCCCCCCAAAGGGGGTGCGATCGAAGACGAAGAGGGTGGGTATCGAGGTTTGGAGGATTCAAAATGAAAGACAAGCGGACAAGTAAGAGCGATCCGTCTCAATATGATTGCTGTGGTTGTTGTTGTTTTTGTTGTTGTTGCTGTTGTTGTTGCTGCTGTTTTTGGTGGTGGTGGTGTGCCTGCTCTTGTTCTTGTTCTTGTTCTTGTTCTTGTTCTTGTTGAACTCTTATGACTGAAAATAATTATTGTTGATCCTTTCTCCGGTGCACATCGTAGTTTTTCAATTGAAGTGCCCGTCCCGGCGCTCGCACCCTGTTTTTTATCAGGGAAGGTTTTGTAACTCAAATTGTGCCCCTGGCCCCCTGGCTCCCGCCTGAGACTTCCTCGCAATTTTGCCAGGACCCCCGCTCCCGCCTGAGACTTCCTCGCATTTCATTCAGGAATCGCGCTCTCGCTTGAGACTTCCTTATAAATACATTTTTCCCTACCTAGGCTCTGCCTAGAAGGGTTCTTACTCGGTATGCTTAAAGGGCCGGGCAGTGTTCCACGCCCCGGGCGGTTCCCCCAGTATCCGCCCCGCGGTTCCCCCAGTTACGTCGCCTTAGCTTAGCTCCCCTGACATCCTCGTGAGCTTTTTTTACTCTGTGTTTTGTTTTACTTAGTAGTATCTAGTTTTTATATTCTTTATTTTTGTTTCTTTTCAGATATCTTATTTTTTTTTTATATTTTTTTTTTTTTGCTTATTTTGAGCTTTTTTGTCTTATTTTTTTTTGTTTTGCTTCCTTTTTTTTTTGTTTTTCCTTACTCCCCCCTCCTTCCTCCCCCTTCCCCTTCTTCGCCCCCCTCTCTTTCTCCCCTTTAGCTTATTTCATCTTAGCTTAGCTTAGTTTCATCTTAGCTCAGGTGTATCTTAGCTAGCTTACCTTCATCTTAGCTTCGCTGAGCTTTAGCATAGCAGAGCACAGCATAGCATAGCATAGCATAGCATAGCATAGCATAGCGCAGCATCGCATATCATATAATGGGTTTAATTCCCTACCTAGGCTCTGCTTAGAGGGTTAGCTTAGCTTAGCTTAGCTTAGCTTAACTTAGCATAGCGCAGCGCTGCATTAGCATAACATAGCATAGCATAGCATAGCATTGCCAAGCATAGCATAGCATAGGGCGGCATAGCATAGCATAGCATAGCATAACATCGCTAGCGCAAACGTTAGCCATGCAGCTAGCTCAAAGGCACGGGCAGTGGGGATCGCCCGGGCGGTTCCCCGGCATCCGCCCCGCGGTTCCCCCAGGACGTTCCGTTAGCTTCGCGTTGCTCATCTTCATCATTAGCTTAGCTTATTTCATGTTAGCTTAGTTTGCTTTCTTTTTTACTTTTTTTTTTTTTTTTTTCTTTTTTTTGTCCCCCTCCCCCCCCCCCACCCCTTTTTTTTGTTCTTCTATTTTCATCTTTTCCTTTTTTCTGTTTTTCTCTTTTTTATTTTTTTCTGTACACCTTTCTTCCCCCTTTTTTCTCATTCCCTGCTCCTCTTCTGACGTGTATTATTTTTTCTTTCTTTTCTTTCGTCTTACTTTTTGTTCCGAATCTTACCTCAGTTTTATCTTAGCTTAGCTTACCTTCATCTTAGCTTCGCTGAGCTTTAGCATTGCAGAGCACAGCATATCATAGCAGAGCGTAGCACAGCACAGCGCAGCACAGCATATCATAGCAAAGCCCAGCATAGCACAGCATAGCGCAGCATAGCATAGCATAGCATAACATAGCATAGCATAGCATAGCATAGCATAGCATAGCACAGCACATCATAGCATAGCATAGCATAGCATAGCCTATCATAGTGCAGCATAGCATAGCATAGCACACCCTACATGCTCCAACTCCTAGGTAGGGTCGCACTGGGATAAATTAGGAATCGCTCTCTCGGCGCTCTGGAGTCGCGCTCTCGCTGGAGACTTGCTTGCAATTTGCTCAAGAATAGCGCTTTTGCGTTGGAATTTCCAACAATTTAATCAAGCGCCGCGCTCCCGACACTCAGGCACCCAGGAGTCGCGCTCACGCTTAGGACTCCCTCACAGATTACTTAGGAATCGGGATCTCGCTGCCCTTCGTGGACTCGTTGCAGCCCTTCGTGGCCCCCTCGCTGCCCTTCGTGGCCCCGTTGCAGCCCTTCGTGGCCCCCTCGCGCAGCCCTCTCTCGGGGCCACCCACACACGATATGTATGCCCCTTCGTGCAATTCCGCCTCGTTTGGCGCCCTTCGTGGCCCACAATAGGCATGCCTTTTGGCCCCGCTGCGCCCTTCGTGTCCCCGTGCATCCCTTCGTGGCCTAGTATCCCGTCCTTTCCCTTCGTGGCCCCGTTGCACCCGCCCACCTTCGTGGGCCCCGTCCTTGCCCGTGCGGCCAATATACGTATGCCCTGTGGCCCCCGCTCGTTCGCGCCCCGTCGTGGCCCCAGTGCATGCCCTTCGTGGCCCCGCTGTTCGCCTTTGTGGGCCCCCTCCCCCCCCCCCCCCCCCCCTCTGTCCTACGCCCCCCCCCCCCCCCCCCCCCCCCCCCCCCCCCCCCCCCCCCACCCACCCATGGCCCAGTTGCTACCCTCAGTGGCCCCGTCGTTGCCTTTTGTGGCCCCGCATTATCTGCCCTTCGTGGCCCCCGCTCGTTCGAGCTCTTCGGGGCCACATGCGCATTCCCTTCGTGTCCCCGCTGTCGCCCTTCCTGGCCTACTTCGTGCCCTTCGTTACCCTGCTGTCGTTCTCTCTCTCTCGCTCTCGCTTTCGCTCGTCGTCGAAGTCGTCGTCGTCGTCGTCGTCGTCGCTCGTCGTCGTGGTCGGTCCCCTGTCCGTTCCTCTTGGGGTCGGGTTGCCGCCGATCAGCGCTGCCGCTGGCCAGGACGACGGTCCGCGGCCGCCCCGCAGCTTGCCGGGGCTGGGCTGCAGGGAAGAAAGGTATACCCCCCCAAAGCCCGAAGGGGTACGATCGAAGACGAAGAGGGCTGGTATCGAGGGTTTGGGAAATACGTGTCAACAGACACTCTCGAGCAGATAAGAACGAACAGTCTTAACATTATTGTTGTTGTTGTCGTTGTCGTCGTCGTCGTTGCTGTCGTTGTCGTTGCTGTTGTTGCTGTTGCTGGTGATGATGCTCTTGTTGTTGTTGTTGTTGTTGTTGTTGTTGTTGTTGTTGTTGTTGCTGCTGCTGCTGCTGCTGCTGCTGCTGCTGTTGTTGTTGTTGTTGTTGTTGTTGTTGTTGTTGTTGTTGTTGTTGTTATTGTTGTAACTGTTGTTGTTGTTGTGGTGGTGGTGGTGGTGCGTGGTGTTGTTGTTGTGTTGTGCTGTTGGTTGTTGTTGTTGTTGTTGTGATGTTGTTGTTATTATTATTATTTTGTTTTGTTGTTGCATGTTGATGCTGCTGTCGCTGCAGTGTTGTTGTCGTCGTCTTCGTCGTCGTCGTCGTCGTCGTTGTTGGGGGTGGTGAGGTGGTGGTGGGGGTGGTGGTTGTGTGTTGTTGTGTTGTTGTTGTTGTTGTGTGGTGTTCGTTGTTGTTCTCTTTCCTTTTTCTTTGTTCCCATGTCTCTCCCCTTTTCTTACTCCCCACACCCACCCCTCACACCCCCAGACTGCCCAGTGCACTCCGCCCCGCCCCCCTCCTCCGTTGTTGTTCGCGAGGACCACTGTGAGGCCCACGTTCGACTCGACCCCCCCCGAGCAACACCAGCGGCCACGCAGGGACCTGCACGACCTCCCCCCCGCCACACCCCACCCCCAGGCCCCCCACGGTAGCCCCCCCGAGCAACGACCACCACGACCACGAGGCCTCGCCAGGCCGCTGCGGGGGTCTGCAGGGCCCGGCGGCGTTGCTCGGCAGGTCCTTTCGGGACTGCTGCGGAGCCCCATACAGGCCCCAAAGGGCGCACCCCTCTCACGGATCGTGGCCCTGGCCCCACAGGGAGCTCCACCGAGTGTTGATTTCGGCACACCCCTCTCGAGGATCGTGGCTCAGGGAGCTCCACCGAAGCTTGGTTTCGGCGCACCCCTCTCACGGATTGTGGCCCTGGCCCCACAGGGAGCTCCACCGAGGCTCCATTTCGGCACACCCCTCTCGAGGATCTTGGCCCTGGCCCCACAGGGAGCTCCACCGAAGTTTGATTTCGGCGCACCCCTCTCACGGATCGTGGCCCTGGCCCCACAGGCAGCTCCACCGAGGCTCCATTTCGGCACACCCCTCTCGAGGATCGTGGCCCTGGTCCCACAGGGAGCTCCACCGAAGCTCGACTTCGGCACATTCCGCTCGATGATCGTGGCCCTGGCCCCACAGGGAGCTCCACCGAAGCTTGGTTTCGGCGCACCCCTCTCACGGATCGTGGCCCTGGCCCCACAGGGAGCTCCACCGAGGCTTCATTTCGGTACACCCCTCTCGAGGATCGTGGCCCTGGCTCAACAGGGAGCTCCACCGAGGCTTCATTTTGGCACACCCCTCTCGAGGATCGTAGCTCTGGCCCTACAAGGGGCTCCACAGAGGCTGCACTTCGGCACACCCCTCTCGAGGATCGTGGCCTTGGTCCCACAGGGAGCTCCACCGAAACTTAATTGCGGCGCACCCCTCTCACGGATCGTGTCCCTGGCCCCACAGGGAACCCCACCGAGGTTTCATTTCGGCACACCCCTCTCGAGGATCGTAGCCCTGGCCCCACAGGGGCCTTCACCGAGGCTTCACTTCGGCACACCCCTCTCGAGGATCGTGGCCCTGGTCCCACAGGGAACTCCACCGAAGTTTGATTTCGGCGCACCCCTCTCACGGATCGTGGCCCTGGCCCCACAGGGAGTTCCACCGAGGCTTGATTTCGGCGCACCCCTCTCGAGGATCGTGGCCCTGGCCCCACAGGGAGCTCCACCGAGCTACAGGGGGCCCCACCGAGGCTTCACTTCGGCACACCCCTTTCGAGGATCGTGGCCCTGGCCCCACAGGCAGCTCCACCGAAGTTTGATTTCGGCGCACCCCTCTCACGGATCGTGGCCCTGGCCCCACAGGGGGCTCCACCGATGCTTCACTTTGGCACCCCCCAACACGAGGATCGTGGGCCTGGCCCCACAGGGAGCTCCACCGAAGCTTGGTTTCGGCGCACCCCTCTCGAGGATCGTGGCCCTGGCACCACAGGGAGCTCCACCGAGGCTCCATTTCGGCACACCCCTCTCGAGGATCGTAGCTCTGGCCCCACAGGGAGCTCCACCGAAGGTGGATTTCGGCGCATCCCTCTCGAGGATCGTGGCCCTGGCCCCACAGGGGGCTCCACCGAGGCTTCACTTCGGCACACCCCTTTCGAGGATCGTGGCCTTGGCCCCACAGGGAGCTCCACCGAAGCTTGATTTCGGCGCACCCCTCTCACGGACTGTAGCCCTTGTTTCACAGGGGGCTCCACTGAGGCTTCATTTCGGCACACCCCTCTCGAGGATCGTGGCCCTGGCCCCACAGGGAGCTCCACCGAAGTTTGATTTCGGCGCACCCCTATCCGAGGCTTCACTTCGGCACACCCCTTTCGAGGATCGTGGGCCTGGTCCCGCAGGGAGACCCACCGAAGCTTGATTTCCCACCGAGGCTTCATTTCGGCACACCCCTCTCGAGGATCGTGGCCCTGGCCCCACAGGCAGCTCCACCGAAGTTTGATTTCGGCGCACCCCTCTCACGGATCGTGGCCCTGGCCACACATGGGGGCCCCACCGAGGCTTCACTTCGGCACACCCCTCTCGAGGATCGCGGCCCTGGACCCACAGGGAGCCCACCGAAGCTTGATCCGGCGCCACCCCTCTCACTGATCGTGGCCCTGACCCCACAGGGGAAACTTCACCGAGGCTTCATTTCGGCACACCCTGATCGAGGATCGTGGGCTGGCCGCACAGGGAGCGCCACCGAAGCTTGATTTCGGCCGCATCTTCCTCCCGGATCGTGGCCCTGGCCCACAGGTGGGTTCCACGAGGCTTCAATTTAAGCACACCCCCCTCATTTCGGCACATCCGTCTCGAGGATCGTGGCCCTGGCCCCAGAGGGAGCTCCACCGAAATTTGATTTCGGCGCACCCCTCTCACGGATCGTGGCCCTGGCCCCACAGGGAGCTCCACCGAGGCTTCATTTCGGCACATCCGTCTCGAGGATCGTGGCCCTGGCCCCAGAGGGAGCTCCACCGAAATTTGATTTCGGCGCACCCCTCTCACGGATCGTGGCCCTGGCCCCACAGGGAGCTCCACCGAGGCTTCATTTCGGCACATCCGTCTCGAGGATCGTGGCCCTGGCCCCAGAGGGAGCTCCACCGAAATTTGATTTCGGCGCACCCCTCTCACGGATCGTGGCCCTGGCCCCACAGGGAGCTCCACCGAGGCTTCATTTCGGCACATCCGTCTCGAGGATCGTGGCCCTGGCCCCAGAGGGAGCTCCACCGAAGTTTGATTTCGGCGCACCCCTCTCACGGATCGTGGCCCTGGCCCCACAGGGATTTTCACCGAGGTTTCATTTCGGCACGCCCCTCTCGAGGATCGTGGCCCTGGTTCCACAGGGAGCTCCACCGAAGCTTGATTTCGGAGTCCTATAGGGATCCTATAGGAGTCCTATAGGGATCCTATAGGATCCTTTCAGGATCCTGCACGATTCCATAGGAACCCTAGAGGGATCCTATAGGATCCTTACAGGGTCCTGCACGATTCCATAGGAGTCCTATAAGGAGGAGGAGCTGGCCTCGCCGGCGCGTGGCCTCGCTGGCGCGTGCGTGGGGAACAGTAAGGGAGCCAACGGAGATTCGGAAACACATAGAGATTTACGTTAGCGTATGACAGAGGTGTTGCGCGTTGCTCCCCCCCCCTCGTGGCAACAACTGCAACGTGTGGCCTGGGGCAGTGCGCTCGCCCCGGGGGCGAGGACACTCCCACGGGCCCCGCCGGGGTGGCCTGAGAGAGTGTCCTTGCGTTGTTGTTGTTGTTGTTGTTGTTGTTGTTGTTGTTGTTGTTGTGGTTGTTGTGGTTGTTGCTGTTGTTGTCGTTGTTGTTGCTGTTATGGGTGTTGTTCTTGCTACTGTTGTTGGTGTTGCGGCTGTTGTTGTTTTGGTTGTTGTTGCCTTTATAGGTATTGTTATCCTTGTTGCTGTTGTTGCTGCTGCTGTTGAATTTTTATTTCTCGGTAATTGTTGTTGATTCCCTTAACCAGGGCACATGCCGTTTTTTCAATTGGGGTGCCCCCCCCTCTGGGCTCCCACCCTGTTTTCAACAAGGGACAGCGCGAGGCCACCAAACTATCCCCCTGGCCCCCGAGTTACAACAACAACGGCTCCCGCCTGATACTTCCGCACAATCTACTTCAAATGCGCGCTCTCGTGCGGGACCTTTTCAGAAGAATGTATGCAGACATCGCGCTCTTGTGTGGGATTTCCTCACAATTTACTCAGTCGTCGCGCTTCCAACCCTTAGGAATCAAGCTGTCGCTCTGGCCTTTCTCGCGATTTGCTTTGGAATCGTGCTATCTCTCGAGACTTCCTCGCGATTTATGCTCGCGCTTCGGCAACCCGCCTGCTCGACCTGGCTGCCTGGGCCCGCCTTCCTGGCCCGCCCATCAGGGTCTACCCGCCCGATCTGCCCGTTTTGTTCTGCCACGTGTTTTCTGGTCCTAGCCCCCCTCCTGCTAATCTCTCTCGTGTGCCTTTCTTCTCCCTCCCCCTTCCATCCGTCTTCTCTACCCCTGATTTAGGGGCTGCGCCAACTGCACGCCGCAGGTAGGGAAGATATACCCCCAAGGGGGATACGATCGAAGACGGAAAGGATGGGTATTGAGGGTTTGGGATCTACGTGTTGAATGGCACGCGAGCAGGTCAGAGTGAACAGTGTTAAACTGATGGTTGTTGTTGTTGTCATTGGTGGAGGTGGTGCAGTGGTTGTTGTGGTTGTTGTTGTTCTTGTTGTTGCTGTTGTTCTTTATGTTTGATGTTGTGGTTGGAACTTCTTCAATAAAGAACTGACGGTGGTTTATAACTCGATCCCCCCTTCGGTGACATTTGTTTTTGTTTCATTTTTTAAGTGATCTGTTTCACCCTGGGCTCGCACCCCCTTTATTATCAGGGGAAGTCCCTAGGGGCAAACTGTGTTGTTGGCCCCCGGGTTGCAACAACAATGGCTCCTGCCTGAGACTTCCTTATAATTTCGCCGGGGCCTCCGCTTCTGCGTGAGACTTCCTCGCATTTTGCCCAGGAATCGCACTCTCGATTGGGATTTCCTTATTGGTTATTTGTTCTGTATGAAGGAATCGCTCTCTCGGCGCTCTAAATCGCGCTCTCGCTGGAGACTTGCTTGCAATTTACTCAACATCGCGCTCTTGCGTTGGAGAACCTTGCGCTTTACTCAAGCGCCGCGATCCAGACACTCAGGCGCCCAAGAGTCGCGCTCACGCTCAGGACTCGTGGCCCCCTCGCTACCCTTCCTGGCCCCGTTGCAGCCCTTCGTGGCCCCCTCGCTGCCCTTAGTGGCCCCGTTGCAGCGCTTCTTGGTCCCCTCGCTGCCCTTCGTGGCCCCGTTGCAGCCCTTCGTGGCCTCCTCGCTTTGTTTCGTGGCCCCGTTGCAGCGCTTCGTGGCCCCCTCGCTGCCCTTCGTGGCCGCGTTGCAGCCCTTCGTTGCCCCCTCGCTGCCCTTCGTGGCCCCTGTGCAGCCCTTCGTGGCCCCGTTGCAGCACTTCGTGGGCCCCTCGCTGCCCTTCGTGGCCCCGTTGCAGCCCTTCGTGGCCCCCTCGCTGCCCTTAGTGGCCCCGTTGCAGCACTTCGTGGGCCCCTCGCTGCCCTTCGTGGCCCCGTTGCAGCCCTTCGTGGCATCCTCGATGCCCTTCGTGGCCCCCTGTGTGTATGCTCTTCGTGGCCCCCGCTCGTTCGCGCCCGTCGTGACCCCATAGGCATGCCTTTCGTGGCCCAGTTGTCGCCCTTCGTGGCCCCCTCGCTGCCCTTCGTGGCTCCGTTGCTGCCCTCAGTGGCCCCGTCCTTGCCCTGTGCGGCCCAACATACGCATGCCCTTTGTGGCCCCCGCTCGTTCGCGCCCATCGTGGCCCCATATGCCATGCCTTTCGTGGCCCCGTTGTCGCCCTTTGAGGCTCCTTCGCTGCCCTACGTGGCCCCGTTGCTACCCTCAGTGGCCCCGCTGTTGCCCTCTGTGGCTCGTATTATCTGCCCTTCGTGGCCCCCGCTCGTTCGCGCCCTACGTGGCCCCATGCGCATGCCCTTCGTGGCCCCGCTGTCACCCTTCGTGGCCCCTTTGCTGCCCTTCGTGGCCCCATCACTGCCTTTCGTGGCCCCGCTGTCGCTTTTGCTCTCGCTCTCGCTCTCGCTTTCGCTCGTCGTCGTCGTCGTCGTCGTCGTCGTCGTCGTCGTCGTCGTGGTCGGTACCCTGTCCGCCCCTCTTGGGGTCGGGCTGCCGCCGGTCAGCGCTGCCGCTGGCCAGGCCGACGGTCCGCGGCCGCCCCGGCGCTGGCTGGGGCCCGGTCTGCAGGGATGAAAAATATACCCCCAAAGGGGGTACGATCGAAAACGGTGAGGGCGGGTATCGAGGGTTTGATCCCCCTCCCGTGACCATTGTGTTTTTTCCCGACCCTCCTTTGGTTGGGTACTCGTTTTGAAGTACTCGTTTTGAATCGAGCACTGTGGTCTCCTTCCTCCCGCCTCCCTCCTGCCTCTTCTTGTCTTCCGCCTCTTGTTCCCGACCTCCCTTGCTTGGGTTCTCGTCTTGACTAGCGCACCGTGGTCTCCGTCCTTCCTCGTCCTCCCCCCTCCTCCTTCCTCCTTTCTCCTCCTCGTTTTCGGGGCTGCGATCTGCGAAGCTGTCGTCATTTTCGTGGGCTCTTGGGAAGTCCAGCGGAGGGGCGTCCCACGAGGACCACAAGGAGACCTCGCCGTCCCTGGGGGGCAGCGATCTGCGAAACTGTCGACATTTTTGTGGGCTCCTGGGAGGTCCAGCGCAGGGGTGTCCCACGGGGATTACTCTGAGACCTCGCCGCCCCCCCTGGGGGCTGCGACCTACGAGACTGGCGCTTTCGTGGACTCCTGGGAGGTCCGGCGGAGGGGTGTCCCACGGGGATCACCATGAGACCTCGCCGTCCCTGGGGGGCAGCGATCTGCGAAACTGTCGACATTTTTGTGGGCTCCTGGGAGGTCCAGTGGAGGGGTGTCCCACGGGGATTACTCTGAGACCTCGCCGCCCCCCCTGGGGGCTGCGACCTACGAAACTGGCGCTTTCGTGGGCTCCTGGGAGGTCCGGCGGAGGGGCGTCCCACGGGGATCACCATGAGACCTCGCCGTCCGTGGGGGTCTGCGATCTGTGACGCTGTCGCCACTTTCGTGGGCTCCTGGTAGGTCCAGCGGAGGGGTGTCCCACGGGGATCACCATGAGACCTCGCCGTCCGCCTGTGGCAGCGATCTGCGAAACAGTTGCCACTTTCGTTGGCTCCTGAGAGGCCCAGCGGAGGGGTGTCCTACGGGGATCACCATGAGACCTCGCCGTCCGTGGGGGGCTGCGATCTGCGACACTGTCGCCACTTTCGTTGGCTCTTGGGAGGTCCAGCGGAAAGGGTGTCCCACGGGGATCACCATGAGAACTCGCCGTCCGTGGGGGGCTGCGATCTGCGACACTGTCGTCACTCTCGTTGGCTCTTGGGAGGTCCATCGGAGGGGTGTCCCACGGGGACCACCATGAAATCTCGCCGTCCCTGGGGGGCTGCGATCTGCGACACTATGGCCACTTTCGTTGGCTCCTGGGAGGTCCAGCGGGGGGGTGTCTCACGGGGATCACCATGAGACCTCGCCGTCCGTGGGTGCTGCGATCTGTGATGCTGTCGCCACTTTCGTTGGCTCCTGGGAGGTCCGGCGGAGGGGTGTCCCACGGGGATCACCATGAGACCTCGCCGTCCGTGGGGGGCTGCGATCTGTGACGCTGTCGCCACTTTCGTGGGCTCCTGAGAGGTCCAGCGGAGGGGTATCCCACGGGGACCACCATGAGACCTCGATTTGCTGTTTGATCGCAGATCGCAGCGGGATGGGGCGTCACGGAGCGCATGGCGCTGTCATGTGCCCAGGCCGCATCGACTCTTCAGTTGCGCATTGTCCGTAGTGCACTCGGGCACTTGCAGCACCTAGCGCAGGGCGCTGTTCTGTCATAGCGCGCATGTCGGTATTCTGCAACGAGAACCTAGCGCGATGCGCTGTTACTCCCACGAAGCATGTCTCTGGTCCCCCCTTCATCCGTATGTTTCCACGCCCCTCATGGTCGCCTTCCTGCCAATGATCTGACTCGTAAGAGCGATGCCGCGGATGTGAAACATTTGACTCTGGCCCAACGTTCTTTGGCGAAGCGTTCAAGAGCACGGCGGATCCTTCAGTGTTTGTTTTTGTATTGAGCGGTCCGATGTTTTGCCGCCCCATGTGTGCAACGAGTTGGGTACGTCCCCGGGTAGTTCAATTGAAGTGCTTCCCCCGGTGCTGTCACCCTGTTTTTCCCAACCCTCATTTGATTGGGTTCTCGTTTTGAACAGAGCACCGTGGTCTCCGTCACTCCTCCTCCCCCTTCTCCTCCTCCCTCCTTTCTCCTCCTTGTTTTCTTTCTCCTCCTCCTCCTCCTCCTCCCCCTCCTCCTCCTCCTCCTCCTCCTCCTCCTCCTCCTCCTCCTCCTCCTCCTCCTCCTCCTCCTCCCTGCCTCGTGTATTATTCCCATCTGTCAAACTGTCGCCACTTTCGTGGGCTCCTGGGATGTCCTGCGGAAGGCTGTCCCGCGGGGGCAACCATGAGACTTCGCCGTCCCTGGGGGGTAGCGATCTGCGAAACCGTCGCCAGTTTCGTGGGCTCCTGAGAGGTCCAACGGAGGGGTGTCCCACTGGGACCATGCGACCTCGCCGTCCGTGGGGGGCTGCGATCTGCGACATTGTTGCCGCTTTCGTGGGTTCTTGGGAGGTCCAGCGGAGGGGTGTCCCACGGGGACCACCATGAGACCTCGCCGTCCGTGGGGGGCTGCGATCTGTGACATTGTCGCCATTTTCGTGGGCTCTTGAGAGGTCCAGCGGAGGGGTGTCCCACGGGGATCACCATGGGACCTCGCCGTCCCTAGGGGGCTGCGATCTGCGACACTGTTGCCACTTTCGTGGGCTCCTGAAGGTCCAGCGGAGGGGTGTCCCATGGGGGCCACCATGAGACCTCGCCGTCCCCGGGGGGCTGCGATTTGCGAAACTATCGCTGCTTTCGTGGGCTCCCGGGAGGTCCAGCGGAGGGGTTTCCCACGGGAGCCACCATGAGACCTCGCCGTCCCAGGGGGCTGCGATCTGTCACGCTGTCGCCACTTTCGTGGGTTCCTGGGAGGTCCAGCGGAGGGGTGTCCCACGGGACCACCATGAAATCTCGCCGTCCCTGGGGGGCAGCGATCTGCGAAACAGTCGCCGCTTTCGTTGGCTTTTGGGAGGTCCAACGGAAGGGTGTTCCACGGGGACCACCATGAAATCTCGCCGTCCCTGGGGGGCTGCGATCTGCGACACTGTCGCCGCTTCCGTTGGCTACCTGGAGGTCAAGGGGTGTCCCACGGAGACCACCATGAGACCTCGCCGTCCATGGGGGGTTGCGATCTGCGGAGCTGTCGCCACTGTCGTGGGCTCCTGGGAGGTCCAGCGGAGGCGTGTCCCACGGGGACCACCATCATCCCAATTATCCTCCACCTTTTGGAAGCAGGGCTCCAGTGTCCCACGGAAGCAGATCTCCAATTCACCGTCATCAGTATGTTTCTACGACCCCTTGTGGTCGCCCTCCTGCCAACGATCTGACTCTTAAGAGTAATGCCGCGACTGTGAAACATTTGGCTCTGGCCCAACGTTCGTTGTCGAAGCATTCAAGAGCACGGTGGGTCCTTCAGTGCTTGCTTTTTGCATTGGGCGGTCCGATGTATAGTCGCCCCATGGGTACAACAGGTTGGGTACGTCCCAGGGTAGTTTATCAGGGAAAGTCACTCGGCTCGAACTGTGCTCTTGGCCCCCCGGATTGCAAAAACAACTGTTCCCGCTGGGGACTTCCTCACAATTTAGCCCGAACCCCCGTTTCCGCTTGAGAGTTTCTTGTATTTTACGCAGGAGTTGCGCTCTCGCTTGGGACGTCCTTACAATTATGGGGGGCGCACACCCGTAGGGTGCTGCGCGGGCACAAATCGCAGGTCGGCCGACGGGCCCCGCGGCGCCGCGGCGCGTGCGACGCGCGCCGCATGCAGCCCGACCGCAGCGCGCACTGCCCGCAGTCGCGTCTTTGCGCTTCTGTGTTGTTTCGCGCGGGCCTGCCGCGGTCGCTCGCGCAGGCGCGCCGCGGGGATCGCGCACTGGGCGGATCGCGGCGCGCCTTGGCGATGCTCGCTTCGCAGGTTGTCGATTATATTGATTTGGGCACCGCGCTCGTGCGGCGCTAGCGCGACCATAGCGCTTGGGTACAGGCGACCCGCCCGAGGGCGTCCTGTTGTTGGGCTACCCGACCTAGGGAGTCCCAACGGTGCTACAGTCGCACCTGCACTCGGGCGACCCGGTCGAGGGCGACCCGACAGCGCGACCATAGCGCTTATGTTCAGGCGACCTGCACGAGGGCGTCCTGTTGCTGGACTACCCGAACGAGGGAAACCCAACGGTGCCACCACCGCACCCGCGCAACGGTCCGTAGCGCCGGCTTTGCCGTCGCAAGTGCGCCCGCCCTAGCGCAGGCGACACATGTTCGCCGCCCCGAAGTCGGGCAAGTGAGGTGTCACGTGTTCGTGCGTTGTCCCGTGGCGCGCGCGCTCTCGTTGGTCCTGCGTGCTCGCCCGGCTGGACGATTTCGGTCCGTAGCTGTTTCGCTCGAGCGAGAGTGAATTGCTTACCTTCCCGTCGTGCGCCCTCGTGGTTGGCTCCACTACCGCCTGCCATGTCCGCGCCGCTCCTCAATCTTCTCGAGTCTGGGGTGGGCAGGCACACGAAGCGCGACCGCGCGTGGCTGAAGCCAGTGGTCGAGGTGCTGGCGTCCAACGGCATCGAGAGTCCGGAGGACCTGGTCAAACTCAACGTCAGGGCCGCGACCTTCCAGCTCAACGGGCTGGTCGAGGGCAAGGTCGCTTTCATCGAGCGCGCCGTCGCAAAGGCAACCCAGTCCGCCGAGCAGCAGGCAGCTGCCGAGGCCGCGGCGCCAAGCGGTTCGCAGGAGCCGGTGAGCGCCCTCCTGCAGGCGCTCCAGGGCGGCCGCAGGCCAGCGGTCCACGTGGACATCGCCGCAGGCCTGGGCGGCATGACCTTGGCGGGCTTGCCAGCGTCGTGCTGGCCTTCTCCGCAACTGACCGACTGGGTGCAGGGCCGGGTCAAGGCCGCGGAGAGCAAGGGCATCGCGAAGCCCTTCCTCTACATGCCGATCAAGAAATTCCCCCCGTACTACGCGGCGGACAAGAGGCAGCCCGACGATCCCGAGGGGGAGTGCGGCGTCGAGCGGTCTTTCGCGCAGGAGATCGCTCGCGGCATCTGCAAGGCGAGGGGCCCCGACAAGAAGCAGGGGGACCTGCCGAGCATCCTGCAGTGGTGCGTCGCGTTTGACAGATGGGCAATCGTCGCGGCGCTCGCCGGTCAGATGCCGCTCACGGCGTCCATGGCCCACAAGGAGGTCGTGATGCAGCTCGCTCTGTCGGCGCGGGCCAGTGGGCGCGCGACCGCGATCGCCGTCCTCTACGACGAGATCGCCCGGCGCGAATGGGCAGACCTCTCAGCGGGCCTGGGCGCCTTCGACGTCGCCGCGGCCGCGCAGTCGCAGAACGCGGCCACCGTGCTCGGGGCGGAGCGCGAGTGCGACGCCCGCGGTATCCAAGTGGTGCACGACCGAGCTCCAGCGCAGCCGAAGGGCAAGGCAAAGGGCGCCAGCAGGGGCCACAAAGGCGGCAGCGACCACAGCGCCAAGGGCGGCAAGGCCATGGGCTACGGCAAAGAGCGCAAGGGCAAGCCCGCGAACGACTCTCACCGCTGGCAGGGGCATTACTCGTCCGGGATTGCCGCCAGCGGGGCGCAGGTGCGGGTGACGCCAAGTAAGCGCCAGAAGAGAGAGTGAGGGGCCGCAGCCGCCCCGCCCGACGCGGGGGCAGCACTCCCCGCGCACCCTGCGCAGTCAGCCGCGGAGCCAGTGAGGGTCCAGTCAGGCGCAGTTCTCCCCGACGCATCCTGCGCTGATCTGAGTTGCTTCCAGTCGGCATTCGACGCTGCCAGCGCGCAAGCTCTGCGCGGCGAATTAGCGCCCGATGAGGTCGAGGCGCTGCGTTTCACGCGTGGGGCGCTCGGCCGCCGCGACGCGCAGCCGAAGCGCACGGACGTGCAGTGCGAGTGCATGGAAGCGTTGCGGTGGAGCGCCGCGCGTAGCCTACGCCAGTGCATCAAAGAACGCGAGGAGCGCGTTCGGCGCATCGAAGCCCGGGCGGCGCACTTCGAGGCGTCCGGGGAGGCCGAGGCCGCGAGAAAGGCTGCGCCACCGGAATTCAGGCCGCTTATCGCAGGCGTCAACATTCCACTTTTAAAGGAATTGGCGCGTGAGTCTGAGTGGCACGACGCAGAGTGCATCGACTTTTTCTCGCGAGGCGCCCCTCTGTTGGGTAACCTAGAATACAGCGGCAACGGTCGCGCGCTCAGCCCGGAAGAGCGCGCGGGCGACACAGGCGCTGAGGTAGCCCGTTTGCGTGCCAGCGCGCTCGCGTGCAACGACTTGACACTTGCATCTATTCGCGAGGATCCCCTCGCCAGCGAGCTGCTCCGTAAGACGCGGGAGAAGGCGGACTTGGGTAGGATGTCTCCGCCGCGGGCTTTTAGGCCCGACATCTCCGCGGCCGAGCTCGCCGCTGCTTGGGGCGAAACAATTGGTCTGGTGCCCAGGTTTGGGGTCTCACAACCGAAGCCCGACGGGTCGCTGAAAGTGCGCCCGGTGGATGACTTCACGCGCTCCAGGGTGAGCGGCGCGTGCGCTCCCGCCGAGAAATTAAGCGTAGAGGGCGCGGACCAGCTGGTAGCGGTCGCGCGCGCCTTCTTCGAGTTGCACGGCGCGCTTCCCGAGCTGTGGAAAGCGGACATAGATTCCGCTTGCCGCCGCATCCCGTTGGCCCCCGCCGATAGGTGGGCCGCTGTCAGTGTTTTCAAGGAGGGCGGCCGCCTGTGGTGCTCGCAGCACCTGGTCTGCCCGTTCGGCGCGCTAGCATCTTGCCACGACTGGGACCGCGTGGCCGCCATGCTCTCGCACTTCGCAAGGCGGCTCGCCAAGCTGCCAGTTTCGCGATACGTAGACGATTATTTTGCGCCGGATCGCCCCGGCGCGGCCGACCACGCCATGCGGTGCTTCGCTCGCATCGTCAGAGCCGCGCTCGGCAGCGACGCAGTAGCCGACGCGAAGCTGGCGCGCGGGGCCCAGTTGGTCGTGTTGGGGCTGCTCATCTCTTTCTGTGCGCAGGGCGTACGCTGCGAGCCAGCGTGCGACAAGCGGCTCAAGTGGTCGTTCGCCATCCGGCATGCTTTAGAGTGCGGCACGTTGCACCAGGGCGCTGCGAAGAAACTCGCGGGCGCTCTCGCACGGGCCGCGCAGCACTTGTTTAAGCGCTTGGGCAGAGCAATGCTCCGCCCACTCTTCGCGCACCAGCACAAGCGCTCCAATCGTATCGGGCGGCCTCTCGAGCTCGCGCTGCACTTGTGGGCCCAAGTGCTCGAGCTCAGGCTGCGCGAAGTGGCCAGCTGGAAGCAAGGGGACATGCCCGCGGCACACATGTTCTGCGATGCGCGGAGCACGCCCCCTCGCGCCGCCGCCGTGCTTTTTATAGACGGCGAAATCCTGTTTGCCGAGTGCGCACCCGACGCAGCTCTGATGCGGAATTTCAAGCGCAGACGCGACGGCCAGATTATGGACCTCGAGGTCTTGGCGGTCGCATTAGGCTTGTCATCTTTTGAAGAGCGACTGGCAGGTCGGGCGCTGGAAGTGTCCTCGGGCAATTCGGGGGCCGAGAGGTCAGTGGCGCGCGCGAGCGCCCGGGACTGGGATCACGCAGCCCTCGTCCACGGCATTTGGTCTCTCGCGGCGCGCATGTCCCTGTCGATGTGGGTGCGCCGCGTCCCGTCCAAAAGCAACATCTCGAACGGGCCGTCCCGCGAGGTCTACAGTCTCTTGCACTTGCTCGGCGCGCGCCAGTTGCCAGCGGTACTCGATGCGCGGTTTCACGCAGCCGAGGCCTGGGAGGCGCTGTGGCTCTGAGCAAAAAGAGGGAGGGCTCTCATCGTCTGTCGCTTCCCTGCATCATCGGTTGCATCCGCGTGCAGGTTGGACGCCGCGCTGGGAGCGCCGGGCGTCTTCCGCTCCGCGTCCGCGCGCGCCGCACTGGGAGTGCGGTCCCTTCTTCCCCCCCTCCCCGCTCAGGTCGGCCCCCCGGCACACCCCCACGCGCCCCCGACGCCCCCCCCCCCCCCCCCCTCATCGCGCGCACCAACGCGCTCCCGCTCCCGCTCTCGTCGCGCCCGCCAACGCGCGTCGCTCGGCTCGGCGCGCAGCCCGGCCCCGCTCGCGCGCCCCCCATCGGCCCCCTCGCTGTCGTCGGCCTCCCTCCTCTCGCGCCCGCCCGCACCCCCCCCCCACCCTCCCCCCCCTTCCCCCCGCCGCGCCCCCCCTTTCGCCCCCCCCCTCCCCCCCCCCCCCCCCCCCCCCCCTCCTCCTCCTCCCCGCGCCCCCCCCGGTCGCGCGCCGCCGCTGCAGCCTGCGCCGGTCGCGCGGCGAGGGGGGGGCGTTCCTGCTCGGCCGCGTGTCGCGGTTCCGATCGTTTGTCGTCTGGTGGTGTGGATGTGACGCGCTTGGCGCTTGGACTGCGCAGGGCGGGCGTGCCTGGCGATCCGGCCATCGCGCGCGCCGCCAGGCTCGGTCGCTCGTTTTTCGCGCGCAGGCAATGATGTGGAAGTTGATCTGGTTGCGAATGTACTGGTCGCGAACGGTTTCGAACACGTCGCTGACGCACGCGGCGCAAAGTAGACGCGTGGCAGGTTTTGAGCGTTTCTCCGCAGACGCCCAAGCGCGCTTTCGTGAGATCGCGGCGGGAGTTCCGCGGCCGCCGAGCGGGCCGCCTCCAGCGCCGCCCCGTGTGCAGAAACAACCGGCGCTCGCGCGCGGCGGCCCGGGCGCGCTCGCGCCGGGTGCCGCGTGCGACAGCGCGGCGAAGCGAGAGCTGGCGCGCGCTTACAGGGCCGTGCGCAGCGTGCAATTGTCACCCGTGCCCACGGGCGGCCCTCGCAAGTCCATCGCGAGCGGCGCTCGCGGGCCCCCGTCGCCAGTGGCCATGCAGGAAAGCCTGGCCCGCGCACGAGCTTTGGCAA
Organism: Prorocentrum cordatum; assembly: GCA_963575745.1. Lineage (NCBI taxonomy): Eukaryota > Dinophyceae > Prorocentrales > Prorocentraceae > Prorocentrum > Prorocentrum cordatum. The sequence goes on along the minus strand of CAUYUJ010009502.1, from coordinate 280,952 downwards.
TCGTCGGCTCGGCGCCGCGTTCCTTCGGGTCCTGGAGGGCTGCGGTCCGGGCGTGGGTGGCTTTCGCGCAGCGTCGCCTCAACGAAGACGGCTGCAGCGCACTGCCGCCGTCGGCCGACGAGGCGTGCTTGTTCGCGCTCGAATTTCGCAACCCGCGCACCCTCGGCAATTGCGTGGCACAGATTAAGAAGGCATGCCAGTTGTTGGGCCGGGACGCGTCGGCCTTTTCGCATCCTTCGGTTAGGGGCGCCCGCAAGGCCATCGGGAAGCGGCGCCCCGTGAGGCGGCCGCTGAAGTGTTTCGTCCTGCTCTCGCACTTATCGGCTATGCTCGACTTTGTAAGTGCCGACAGCGCGATGTGCGCGCTCTTCTTGGTGTCCTGGGGGTTCGCTCTGCGCGTGCCCTCCGAGGCCCTCTTGATTGAGCGAGGCGACCCATCGGCATTTAAGGACTTCGCCTTCTCTGACGAAGACCTGCGAAGGCCAGTCGCAAGAGTCGTCATTTTCTTTTCGGGCGATTCTGCAACGTTGCATTTCTCGCGGCGTAAGCACCGCGACGGCCCGACGGTCGCGGTGCGGAATTGCTGGTGCAAACATTCGCGTGCGACTTGCATTGTGCACGCGGCGCGTAGTTTTTTCGAGGGCATTTGCGTCGGCTCGCCCGCGTTCCCGCATATGCGGCGAGTCGACGGCAGCGGCGTGTCTCAATCGCCGTGCCCGTGCAGCGCGCGATCAAGGCGGCGGCGCGGCGCGCCGGCGCACCAAGCGCGGCTTCTTTTACGAGCAAAGCGTTCCGCCGCGGGCACGCGGGGACTAGGCGGAGGTGCAACGGCCGCCTTTGTGAGATCCTCCGCGGTGCCGATTGGAGTTCCCGCGCTTTCAAAGAATACTTTGATATGCACCAGCACGAGGGCGATGCGACCGCCGAAGCAGTGGCCGCAGCCTCGTGCCCAAGCGCCGGCGCGGCGAGCAGACCAGGTTCTGCATCGGTGCCTGCGGGGTAAGTCGGCCAGGCTCACGATCGGCGCGCACTGCGACCTGCACCCGGGGTTCCATTGGGTCGCGGCAGGCCTGGCGCGCCCCGACCAGGCGAGCCTGGGCGCTTGCGGCGTTGGGTTCAACGCCCAGGCTGGCCTGGTCGGGGACTGTGCGCGTCACCGAAAGCACCCCCCACGCGGGGCGCTCGCGGGGCGGCAGCCCTGGCTCGGTCGCCGCACCCATCGTTGGGGCGTTGGCGCCCGAGGTCGGGTACACAAGGAAGGTGCGCCGAGATTTGTGGGGGGCGCGCGCCCGTAGGGTGCTGCGCGGGCACAAATCGCAGGTCGGCCGACGGGCCCTGCGGCGCCGCGGCGCGTGCGACGCGCGCCGCATGCAGCCCGACCGCAGCGCGCGCCGCCCGCAGTCGCGTCTTTGCGCTTCTGTGTTGTTTCGCGCGGGCCTGCCGCGGTCGCTCGCGCAGGCGCGCCGCGGGGATCGCGCGCTGGGCGGATCGCGGCGCGCCTTGGCGATGCTCGCTTCGCAGGTTGTCGATTATATTGGTTTGGGCACCGCGCTCGTGCGGCGCTCGCGCGGCGCGGGCCCGTCGACCGTTCTGCCCCGCCCACCCGCTCCTGGGTGCGCGGCTGCCTCGGTCGTTGGCGGCCCCTTGTCCGCCTCTCCCGCCCGCCCTTGGGGTTCAACGCCCAGGCTGGCCTGGTCGGGGACGGTGCGCGTCACCGAAAGCACCCCCCACGCGGGGCGCTCGCGGGGCGGCAGCCCTGGCTCGGTCGCCGCGCCCATCGTTGGGGCGTTGGCGCCCGAGGTCGGGTACACAAGGAAGGTGCGCCGAGATTTGTGCAGGAATCCTTTCTCGGCGCTCTGGAGTCCCGCTCTCGCTGGAGACTTGCTTGCAATTTGCCCAAGAATCGCGCTCTTGCGTTAGAGTTCCCCGCAACTTACTCAAGCGCCGCCGCTCCCGACACTCAGGCACCCAAGAGTCGCGCTCGCGCGTGAGACTCCCTCGCAGCTTACTTAGGAATCGGGATCTCGCTGCCCTTCGTGGCCCCGTTGCAACACTTCGTGGGCCCCTCGTTGCCCTTCGTGGCCCCGTTGCAGCCCTTCGTGGCCCCCTCGCTGCCCTTCGGGGCCCCGTCGCAACACTTCGTGGCCCCTTCCCTGCCCTTCGTGGGCCCGTTGCAGCCCTTCGAGGCCCCGTTGCAGCCCTTCGTGGCCCCGTTGCAGCCTTTCGTGGCCCCCTCGCTGCCCCCCGTGGCCCCGTTGCAGCCCTTCGTGGCTCCCTCGCTGCCCTTAGTGGCCCCGTTGCAGCCCTTCGTGGCCCCCTCGCTGCCCTTCGTGGCCCCGTTGCAGCCCTTCGTGGCCCCCTCGCTGCCCTCCGGGGCCCCGTTGCAACACTTCGTGGCCCCTTCCCTGCCCTTCGTGGGCCCGTTGCAGCCCTTCGTGGCCCTTTTGCTGCCCGTCGTGGCCAGGTTACAGCTCTTCGTGGCCCCTTCGCTGCTCTTCGTGGCCCCGTTACAGCCCTTCGTGGCCCCGTTGCAGCCTTTCGTGGCCCCCTTGCTGCCCTTCGTGGCCCCGTTGCAGCCCTTCGTGGCCCCCTCGGTGTCCTTCGTGGGCCCGTTGCAGGCCTTCGTGGGCCCTTCGCTGGCCTTCGTGGCCCCGTTGCAGCTTTTCGTGGCCCACTCGCTGCCTTTCGTGGCTTCATATATGTATGCCCTTCGTTGCCCCCGATCGTTCGCGCCCGTCGCGGCCCCATATGCATGGATTTCGTGGTCCCGCTTTCGCCCTTCGTGGCCCCCTCGCTGCCCTTCGTGGCGTCGTTGCTGCCGTTAGTGGCCCCGTCTTTGTCCTGTGCGGCCCAATATACGTACGCTCTTCGTGGCCCCCGTTCGTTCGCGCCCGTCGTGGCCCCATATGCATGCCTTTCGTGGCCCCGCCGTCGCCTTTTGTGGCCCCTCGCTGCCCTTCGTGGCCCCGTTGCTACCCTCAGTGGCACCGTCATTTCCCTGTGGCCCTGCATTATTTCCCGTTCGTGGCCCCCGTTCGTTTGCGCCCATCGTGGCCCCATACGCATGCCCTTCGTGGCCCCGCTGTCGCCCTTCGTGGCCCCCTTCCTGCCCTTCGTGGTCCCGCTGTCGCTGTCGATCTCGCTCTCGCTCTCGCTTTCGCTCGTGGTCGTCGTCGTCGTCGTTGTCGTCGTCGTCGTCGTCGTCGCGGTCGGTCCCCTGTCCGTCCCTCTGAGGGTCGGGTTGCCGCCGATCAGCGTTGCCGCTGGCCAGGCCGACGGTCCGCGGCCACCCCGCCGCTTGCCGGGGCCCGGCCTGCAGGGAAACAAGATATACTCCCCCGAAGGGGTACGATCGAAGACGAAGAGGGCGGGTATCGAGGGTTTGGGAAATACACGTTGAATGGCACTCGGGCAGATAAGAGTGAGCAGTCTTAAACTGATTGTTGTTGTTGTTGTTGTTGTGGTTGTTGTTGTTGTTGTAGTTGTTGTTGTTATTATTATTGGACATTATTACTTCTAAATAATAATTATTGTTGGGGCCCCTGGTGCACGACCCCCCCGCCGCGCCTAGGCCGCAGCCACATTTTCATCATTTTCGTGAGGAAGTCTCAGGCAAAACGGGTTGGTCCGGATCCGGTTGTTTTGTTACGGCCCGCTTTCCCTTGCAAAAAATAAGTTAAAGTGGACATTTCTTGTTCTAACATAACCAAACTTCAAGAATCCCTTGCAAAAAATAAGGTAAAGTGGACATTCGCGCGCGCAAGACGAAATCCTTCCAAAACCTTAGTTTTCGTAGCGATTTTAACATAAAAACATCAAAAAACCAATGGTTAAACAAACAAAAATTGTCGAAATTTCATCCCGCGCGCTCTTGCGGATTCGTAGGAAACCCAACACTTTGTAAACATTTCTGTCAAACGGGCTTTTGCGAGCAACTTTTTCGAACTTCTGCAACAACGGTTGCGCACCTGCCAGGGCCATCATCCCTGTCAAATAATACCATGCGGGACACATTCGTTTTTTCTTCGCGCGCGCACGCCGTCGTCGTCGGCCGCGGGGCCCTGAATAGTAGCCACGGTCGTCCGCATGCCACGAAGTGAAGTGTCCGAACGTCATAGGGCGGGAAGCTGGGTGTGGGTGGTGGCGAAGAGTCGTTTGGAAATTTGGTAGAGCTTGAACCGGCCCCCCCACAAAGTGGGGGTATTGCCCGCCTCCTATGAAAACCCTGGCACTGGTGAGAACGGAGTGTCCCCACGTGCTAGTAATTGTTGTTGTTGTTGTTGTTGTTGTTGTTGTTGTTGTTGTTGTTGTTGTTGTTGTTTGCTGTTGTTGTTTTTGTTGTTACTGTTGATGTGGTTTTTGTTGTTGTTGTAATGGTTGTTGTTGTTGTTGTTGTTGTTGTTGTTGTTGTTGTTGTTGTTGTTGTTGTTGTTGTTGTTGTTATTATAATGACTGTTGTTGTTGTTGTTGTTGATGTTGCAGTTTTTTGTTTGTTGTCGTTGTGGTTGTTGTCGTTGTGGTTGTTGTTGCTGTTATTGTTATTGCTGTTGTTGATGCTGTTGATGCTGTTGTTGTTGTTGCTGTTGTTGTTGTTGCTGTTGTTGTTGTTGTTGTTGTTGCTGTTGTTTTTGTTGTTGTTGTTGTTGTTGTGGTTGTTGCTGCTGCTGTTGTTTGCTCATTTCTAGATAATGATTTTCGTTGATCTCTGGAAACGGTTCCGCGTGCTCTCGCCTCGATGCCGGCTGCAATTTTTTTCGAAAACGAGGGTCCCGCTCGAGCGTTGGCTTGAGGGTCGATGTGTGCCTTTGGAGGCCTGGCTACGATGACAGCGGCCTCCCGCTCGATACTCCCTCACAATTTACCCCGAGGCATGACGACAAGGGTTCCTGCTCGATACTTCCTCACGATGTTCTCCGAGAGCCCCCTGCCGGGATGGCCCCCGAACTCAGGAACGGCGCTCTTGCTGGAGACTTTGTCGTGATTCAGTCACATTGGTGGAGGCCCAACTACGATGACAAGGGCTCTCCTTCGATACTTCCTCAATATGTATTCCCAGAGGCCCTGGCCAGAGTGGCCTCCGAACTCAAGAGTGGCGCCCTCGCTCGAGACCTTCTCGTAATGCAGGCAACTTGGTGGAGGCACAGTCACAGCGGCAAGGGTTTCCGTTCTATCTTTCGCAATCTGTATTCCGATCGCCCCTGACCAGAGAGGCCCCCGAATTCAGGAACGGCGCTCTCGCTCGAGAGTTCTTCGCATGCCAGTCAGTGGCCGACAAGGAAGATATCCCCCCCGAAAGGGGGTGCGATCTAGGACGAAGTGGGCGGGTACCGAGGGTTGGAGTACAGGATGCAAGACACGCGTGCCAGTAAGAGCGAGGAATCTTAACAAGACTATTGTTGCTGTAGTTGTGTTTGTTGTTTGTTTGTTGTTGCTTGTCGTTTGTTGTTGTGATTTCTGTTGTTTTTGTTGCTGTTGTTTCTGCTGTTGTTGCTGATGTTGCTGGTGCTGCCGTTCTTGTTGTTAGTGTTGGTGATGATAGGGATTCTGATGCTGATGATGAGAGGACGACGAGGACGAGGAGGTGGAGGAGGACGACGAGGATAAGGATAATGAGGAGGAGGAGGAGGCAGAGACAAATACGAGGATGATTAGGAGGAAGTGGAAGATGAGGAGGAGTAAGGTTCAGGAGGGGGAGTCAGGTGTGAGGAGGACATCGGCTCAGCCCTTCCCTAGCGCATAGGGCTTCCTGCCGACGACCAAGGAGGGCGAGGTGCAGATGAGGATCAAGGACTCCCTGCTCGACCTTGCGGTGTTTGCGGGCGGTGGGAGCGGCCTAACAATGTGTTTGGTTGTTTGTTTAGGTTGATGTTTATTCATGTGTATATGTATATATGTAACACCTACATGCTTACATATGTGACTGTATCGTACATATTTTTCATCCATGTAAAACGAAGCGTTTTGTATTTTGCATGTCGTACTCCAATATCAGCCAGTCCACTGCGGCCACGCCTCAGGCGGAGGGGGGTAGGGAGAGTGAGTGGGAGGAAGGGGAGTGGGGAACGGGCGGGGATGTAATCGAAGAGAGGGAGGGGGCGTGGGAGGGGAAAAGGCCGCGGGAGTGGTCAGGGGGTTTGGGATGGAAGGGCAGAGGGGCGGGGGAAGTGGCATGGGAGGTGAGCGAGAAGTACAGCGGGAGGAGGTGCGGGGAGAAGGGAGGAGGGAACCACGGAGCGGAAGGGGGAGCGGGTGGGTGGGCGGGTGGAAAGGAGGATCCCTTATTATCATACCTAGCTGTGTGATCTCGTACTGCATTATTTTGACAGACCGACCGACCGTGCCTGGGATGTGCGCTGGACTGGGATGTGTGCTGGGATGTGTGCTGGGACGTGTGCTGCCTTCGTGTGCTGGGATGTGGACAGGGCTGTGTGCTGCCTCCGTGTGCTGGGATACGTGCTGGGATGTGTGCTTGCTTCGTGTGCTGGGATACGTGCTAGGGTGTGGCTTTGGTGCGTGCCGCCCCCGTGTGCTCTGTCTGCCCCCCCCGCACTCCTCCGCCCCGTGGCCCCCGTCAGCTTGTTCCGACCGACTGACCGTGCCCCCCCCTCCTGCCCGACCGTGCCCCCCCGTCCCCCTGCTCCCCCCCGCTGGGATCCGTGCTGCGATGTGTGCTGGTTTCGTGTGCTGGGATACGTGCTAGGGTGTGGCCTGGGTGCGTGCCGCCCCCGTGTGCTCTGCCTGCCCCCCCCGCACCCCTCCGCCCCGTGGCCCCCGTCAGCTTATTCCGACCGTGCCACCTCTTCCTGCCCAGCCGTGCCCTCCCGTCCCCCTGCTCCCCCCCGCTGGGATACCTGCTGGGATGTGTGCCCCCGCCCCCCTCCGCCCAGTGGCCCCCGTCTGCTTAGTCTGACCGACCGACCGACCGTTCCCCCCCCTCTCCGCCCCGTGGCCAGCGTCTGCTTATTCCGACCGACCGACCGACCGACCGTGCCCCCACCGCCCCCCTCCGCCCCGTGGCGCCCGTCTGCTATTCGGACCGACCGACTGACCCTGCCCTCCCGCCCCCCTGCTCCCCTCCGCGCCCTTCCGCCCCGTGGCCCCCGTCTGCGTATTCCGATGACAGACCGACCGTGCCCCCCCCCCCGCCCCGTGGCCTCCTGTCTGCTTACTCCGGCCCGGCCGACCGACCGTGCCCCCCCCCCTCCGCGCCGTGGCCCCCGTCTGCTTATTCGACCGACCGACCGACCGTTGCCCCCCCTCCTGCCGACCGTGCCCTCCCCCCCCCTGCCCCCCCCGCGCCCCTCCGCCCCGCGGGCCCCCGTCTGCTTAGTCCGACCGACCGACCGGCCGTGACCCCCCCCCCGCCCGTGGCCCCCACGTGTTCGTTCGACCGACCGACCGACCGACCGTGCCCCCCCTCCGCCCCGTGGCCCCCGTATTTTTTCCAACCGACCGACCGACCTTGCCCCCCGTCTGCTCGACCGTGCCCTCCCCCCCTGCCACCACCGCTGGGCTACTTGCTGGGATGTGTGCCCCCCCCCCCCCTCCGCCCCGTTGCCCCCCGTCTATTTATTCCGACCCGACCGACCGACCGTGCCCCCCCCCTCCGCCTGGTGGCCCCCGTCTGATTATTTTCCGACCGACCGACCGTGCCCCCCTCACTCCGCCCCGTGGCCCCCGTCCGCTTATTCCGACTGCCCGGCCGACTGTGCTCTTCCTGCCCGACCGTGCCTTCCCGTCCCCCTGCTCCGCCCGCGCCCTTCCGCCCCGTGGTCCCCGTCAGCTTATTCCAGCCGACCGACCGACCGTGCCCCACCGCTCTGTTCTGTGGCCCCCGTCTGCTTACTCCGGCCGACTGACCGGCCGTGCCCATCCCCCCTCCGCCCCGTGGCCCCCCCGTCTGTTTATTAATATTCCGACCAACCGACCGACCGTGCCCCCCATCCCCCCCTCCGCCCCGTGGCCCCCGTCTGCTAATTCGGACCGGCCGACCGACCGTGCCCCCCCCCCCCGCCCGACCGTGCCCTCGCGTTCCCTTGAGTGCTTATTCCGACTGACAGACCGACCGTGTTCTCCCCGCCTCCCTCCGCCCCGTGGCCCCCGTCTTTTTATTCAGACCGACCGACCGACCGACCGTACCCCCCTGCCCCCCCTGCCCCCCCCCCCGCGACCGTCCGCCCCGTGGCCCCCGGCGGCTTATTCGGACCGACCGACCGACCGTGCCCCCTTTTTCTGCCCCGTGGCCCCCGTCTGCGTATTCCGACCGATCGACCGACTGTGCCTCCCCTGCCCGACCGTCCCGTCCTCTCCCCCTGCTCCACCCCGCGCCCTTCCGCCATGTGGCCCCTGTCTGCTTAGTCCGACCGACCGACCAACCGTGCCCCCCCGCTCTGCCCCGTGGCCCCCGTCTACTTATTCCGACCGAGCGACCGACCGTGCCCCCAACGCTCCGCCCTGTGGCCCCCGTCGTGCCCCCCCCGTCCGCCCCGTGGTCCCCGTCTGCTTATTCGGACCGACCGACCGACTGCCCCCCCCCCCTGCCCGACCGTGCTTTCCCGCCCCCCTGCCCCCCTCCCCCGCGCCCTTCCACCCCGGGGCCCCCGTCTGCTTAGTCCGACCGACCGACGGGCCTTCCCTCCCTTTCCGCTCCGTGGCCCCCATCTGCTTATTGGGACCGACCGACTGACCGTGCTCCCCCCCCTCCGCCCCGTGGCCCCCCTCTGCTTAGTCCGACCGACCGACCGCGCCCCCCGTGCCCGACCGTGCCCTCCCGCCCCCTGCGCCCCCCCGCGCCCCTCCGCCCCGTGGCCGCCGTCTGCTTACTCGGACCGACCGACCGACCGTGCACCCTCCTTCTGCCCCGTGGCCCCCGTTTTCTTTTTTTCCGACCGACCGACTGACCGTACCCTCCCTGTTCGACCGTGCCCTCCCTCCCCCTGTCCCCCCCGCGGCCTTCCGCCCCGTGGCCCCCGTTTGCTTATTCCGACCGACCGGCCGACCGACCGTGCACCCTCCTTCCACGCCGTGGCCCCCGTCTGCTTATTCGGACCGACCGACCGACCGTGCCCCACCCCTCCGCCCCGTGGCTCCCGTTTGTTTATTCCGACCGACCGACCGACCGTGGCCCGTGTGTTTATTCCGACCGTGCCACCTCTTCCTGCCCGACCGTGCCCTCCCGCCCCCTGCCCCTTTCGCGCCCCTCCACCCCGTAGCCCCCGTTTGCTTATTCGGACCGACCGACCGACCGTGCCCCTTCCTTCTGCCATGTGGCCCCCGTCTGCGTATTTTGACAGACCGACTGACCGTGTTTCCCCCCCGTTTGTCAGACATCTTACATGCTCAGCAACCCCTTGCAAAACTATGTGACGACCTCGGCACGCGCGCGTCGTCGCGCACGCATGTCGAAATTATGCAAACACCGTAGGTTTCGCAATCGCGAGCACAGGGTAAAACACCAATGGTTTTGCAACCAACATGTGTCTTCAAAGCAGTCTGCGCGCACGCGCGCTCATGCGACGTTTTATGAATACATGGCGCGTTTTTTCCAGCGTGTTTATCGAATGCGACCGAACGCGCCTCTCGCGCGCACGTCGAAATCATTCGAGCGCCCCTGCGCGTTTGGGGTGGGCACGATCCCTGTACGCGGGACACTCGTGCGAGCCGGCCGCGCGCCCACTTCGAATTTGTTCCAACACCTTCGTCACCGACGCGTGGGCACCAACATCGTCATCGGCGTTGCCAGCGTCGACGCCATCATTGGCCTTGCCGTAGGCCTCGTCATCACCGTCACCATTATCGCCGCCATCATCATCGTTTTCGCCGTTGTCGACTCCACCGTGAACCTGCACCCGCCCGAGTCACCGACTCGCACTGAAGTGCCCGCGCGCCAGCGCGGCCTTTGAGACGCGCTGGGAAGTCCCCATCGGTCAGCGCCACCGCGGCCGCGTCGCTTGCGCCAAGCTAGCTGGCAGATGAGCGCGCCAGCATGCGCGCGCCAACGCGGCCGCAAACATGCGCCAGCCAGCACAAAACACTCATCGCAATCGCCGCCGATTTGCAAGTGGGTGGGTGGGATAATTGCGCGAGCAGTCGAGTTGTCAACTTCAAGTCCTTCAAAATTAAATGCGCCGCATAGGTTGCACCACATGTATTGCAACACGTAGTTTGCACCGCATATGTTGCAGAACGTCGACTGCACAACGCACATTGCACAACACATACATATATATATATATATATATATATATTATATATATATATATATATATATATATATATTATATATATATATATATATATATCATATATTCTTTTCAAACATGAGTTTTGGAACCCCTGGTTTTGTTTACACCCCCTGGTACATTGAAGTTCACATGTGATTGTGTCCCATCTATCATGTCAAAATGGGTTCGTACCATCTCAACCATACCCGTAATCGCCCGTGTTATCTCTGTCAACTAATATAATGTGCGCGCGAAATTATCAAAACAACGGGTTCCTAATAGTTCTATGCAACATATGGGGACAACGTCAACACGCGCGCGGCGTTGCGCGCGCATGCCAACATTGTTCGAGAATTATGGGTTTGTTGGAATTGCAGTATCGAGGTATACAAACCACTTGTGGATTGGCATCATGGTTGTTCAAACAGACTTGCGCGCGCGCTCATGCGAATTTATAGGACAGTCATCGGTTTCCCTGACTTTTCATCACATGCGACCAATCGGGCCTCTTGCTCGCGCATATCGAAATAGTTCGAACGCCCCTGCGCATTTGCCGGTGTGGGTGGCGGCAACGGGCCGGCATTCGGAGACTGGCGCAAACTTGGGGCCGCCAGCCACTGCACGAAGCGGCGACGAGGCGGCGAGGTGCGACGGGGCTGCGACGAGGCGACGGGGCGGCGGACCGAGCTGGGGGAGAGCGGCGACAGCTTGGAGACGACAGCCAGCGCATGCACCGGCGACGAGGCGGCGACGGGCGAGCACGAGGCGGAGCGCGCGGCAGTACACGGGGCGGCGACGAGGCGGCGACCGATTCAACAGTCGCCATCTCTCGCAGGACAGCCCGTCGATGTGGCTGGACGCCTCAGTTCCGTTCGCGTGCACGCCATTTGAGGTAGTTCAGTGGCTTCACGTTTGCGTCGCCGACTGTGTCATCGTGCTGCTGTGTGCGCTCCCCCGCCTCTCCTAAAGAGTTGCGCGAAACATTATCCTGGCGAAGGGCCCAACCATATGAACCAGCGGGTACCGCGAGTCAAGTGAGAACAAGCAGAGGGGGAGGAGAGAGGGGTGTGCGGACATGGGGCGGGTGCGCCACGCGGACCCTGCCACTCGGGCCTTCATTGGAGCTCCCTACGGGGCCACGAAATATTTGAGGGGTGTGCCCAATCGGATGCTGGTGCGCCATGCGGACCCTGCTGCTGGGGCCTTCGGTGGAGCTCCCTATGGAGCCACGTAACGTGTGAGGGGTGTGCCGAAGCGCGTGCGGGTACGCCCTGCGGGCCCTGCCGCTGGGGCCTTCGGTGGAGCTCCTTATTGGGGCCACGCAGCGTGTGAGGAGTGCGCCGAATCGGGTGCGGGTGCGCCATGCGGATCCTGCCGGTGGGGCATTCGGTGGAGCTCCCCAGAAGGCCTCGAAACGTGTGAGGGCTGCGTCGAATCGAGTGCGGGCACGCCGTGCGTGTTCTGCCGCTGGAGCCTTCGGTGGAGTTCCTTTCGGGGCAATGAAATATGTGAGCGGTGTACTGAATCGGGTGCGGGTACGCCCTGCGGGCCCTGCCGCTGTGGCCTTCGGTGGAGCTCTCTTCGGGGCCATGAAACGTGTGCGGGCGTGTCGAATCGGGTGCCGGTACGCCATGCGGACCCTGCCGTTGCGGCCTTCGGTGGAGCTCTCTGGGGCTACGAAGCGTGTGAGGGGTGTGTTGAATCGGGTGCTGGTACACCATGCGGACCCTGCCGTTGGGGCCTTCGGTACGGTTCCATACGGGGCCACGAAGCGTGTGAGGAGTGTGCCGCATCGAATGCAAGTATGCCATGCGGACCTTGCCACTGAGGCCTTCGTTGGAGCTCCGTTCGGGGCTATGAAACGTGTGAGGGGTGTGCCGAATCAGGTGCGGGTGCGCCATGCGGACCCTGCCGCTGTGGCCTCCAGTCGAGCCCCCTATTGGGCCACGCAACGTGCGAGGGGTGTGCCGAATCGGGTGCGGGTTCGCCATGCGCACCGTGCTGCTGGGGCCTTCGGTGGAGCTCATTTCGGGACCACGAAACGTGTAATGGGTGTGTCGAATCGGATGCAAGTAGCGCCATGCGGACCTTGCCGCTGGCGCCTTCGGTGGAGCTCCCCATGGAGCCGCGAAGCGTGTGAGGAGGGGTTTGCCGAGTCAGGTGCGGGTACTCCATGCGGACCCTGCTGCTGCGGCCTTCGGTGGAGCTCCCTATGGGGCCACGAAGCGTATGAGGGGTCTGCCGATCGGATGCAGGCACGCAATGCGGACCCTGCCGCTGTGGCCTTCGGTAGAGCTAGCTCCCTTCAGGGCCGCGAAACGTTTGAGGGGTGTGCCGAATCGGGTGCGGGTACGCCATGCGGACCCTGCCGCTGGTGTCTTCGGTGGAGATCTCTATGGGGCCATGAAACGCGTAAGGGGTGTGTCGAATCGGGTGAGGGTACGCCATGCGGACCCTGCCGCTGGAGCCGTCGGTGGAGCTCCCGATGGGGCCATTAAACGTTTGAGTGGTGTTTGTGTGAGGGGTGTGATGATGATGATGATGATGATGATGATGATGATGATGATGATGATGATGATGATGCTGATGCTGATGCTTATGCTGATGCTGCTGATAATGATGATGATTATGTTGCTGATGATGCTGATGATACTGATGATGCTGATGATGCTGATGATGACGATGCTCTTGATGAGAATGATGGTTCTGCTGCTGTTGCTGATGATGATGTTGGTGATGTTGATGCTCACAGTGATGATGATGGTGATGGTGATGATGCATATGAGGCTGATGATGCTCATGATGATGATGACGATGCTGTTGATGATGGTGATGATGCTGCTGCTGATGATGACGATGATGATGATGATGATGATGTTGATGATGATGTTTTTGCTGCTGATGGTGATAATGATACTGATGCTGATGCGGCTGATGATTATTGTGATGCTGCTGATGATGGTGATTGTGGTGGTGGTCATTGTTGTGGTGGTGGTGGTAATGATGATGATGATGCTGATGATGATGATGCTGATGATGGTGATGGTGATGATGATGAGGATGATGATGCTGATGCTGCTGATGATGATGGTGATGATGGTGATGGTGATGATGGTGGTGGTGATGATGCTGCTGCTGCTGCTGATGATGATGATGATGATGATGATGATACTGATGATGCTGATTCTGTAGGCTTACGCCACATCCGCCGACCCCTTTTTTTCCGCGTGGTCGTTATCACGGCTTCTTTGCAAGCTGCGGGAAAGATTCAGGGGGTGACCGTGAACTGTGTTCGGGTGCTGTTGGGCGGGCCGTCGCGCATGGGCGCCGTTTTGGGGGCCCTGTCGCGGGGGGTATCAGGCATGCACTGGGTGTTTGGGGGTTCTCTCCGAGGGTTCCGTGGTCGTCCTTGGGGCTTTTCGGGTGGCGGAGTCGGGGCAGTACGTTGCACGCCGGTGACATCTCAAGGGTGTCGGCGGATGCCGTCCGGGAGTACTGTGGAGTATCATGGTCGGGGTCTTTCGGGTATTGTGTTGCCAGGTGACGAGGATTGTCCTGCTGACACGACGGCGACCATGACGACGATGGTGATGCTGCTGATTGATGATGGCGATGATGACGACGTTAATGACAATTGCGACGACGACGAGGAAGATGATGGTGATGATGATGGTGGTGGTGATGATGATGATGGGGAGGGCGAAGATGAGGGCGAGGATGAGGATGAGGATGACGAGGAAGAGAAAGAGGAGGAGGGAGGAGGAGGAGGAGGCAGAGCAGCAGGATGAGGAGGAGGAGGAGGGGGGAGGGAGGGGGAGGAGGAAGAGGAGGAGGAGGAACGATGATGAGGTGGAGGAGGAGGAGGGGGAGGAGGGATGAGCAGGAGGCAGAGATTGACAGTATGGGTCACGGGCCCCCGCGATAGGTTTTGTCGCGTTGTCGGGGGCATTCGTTGCCTTGGCTGGACGCGGCTCGAGTGTGTCTTGTGCTGTGAGGCGGTGCTTGGCCCGTTCTCATTGATCAAGGCACAGGCGCGAAATTGTTGGTCAACCATTTCGTTCCTTCTGCGACAGGGTTTCCCGTTCCGTTTTTGGCGCGGTCCGTTTTGGGGGTCGGCGGCGCGGGGAGTGCTGTCTCACGTCTCGCGTGCGGTGAGCGCGCTGATCTCTTTCAGCAAGCGGTGTCCCAGAGCAGATGGGACAAAGGGGGGGCAGGGGTGTGGCTTGGGCCACATTCGTGACAGTGTCAGACACGAATGGGAAGCAATTGGAGACGTGCTTGACGCGTCCCGTGCCCCAACCAGCTCATCTAGAAACGATGCCCATGCGAGTTGGTGCGATCAGGCAAGTGCGGGAGCAAGGAGGGGCAGTCGTTATCATTCGAAGCGGGAAGGTGATGGAGGAGGGAGAAAGGAGAGGGAAGGGGAAAAGGCACACAAAGAGGAGGTTGGCGAACAGAAAAGCCAGTGGTTCACTGGATGCATGGAGGTTCTTGGGACATCTCTTGAGGGCTTTTGGGGAGCCTACCCAGGCATCTTGGCGACTTCTCCGCGGTTCAGGTGACATTTCGAGCCGCTTGGCAGCTCGGGGGGACCCTTTCGGGCCCCTTTGTTGCCTCTTGGTAGCTTCTTTGGTGCGTTTTCGGCGCCTTTTTTTTTTTTTTTTTTTTTTTTTTTTTTTTTTTTTTTTTTTTTTTTTTTTTTGCAATGTTTCTGGGGGCCGCGTTGGCCCTCTTGGGGCGATCATGTACGACATTGAGTGAAGAGGGGGAGCTGCAACAAATGGCTGCCCGTCGATAGCCTACGCGTCGCCTTCTAGGGGCGCTCTTGCGCCTGGTTTGGGGCCACCTGAGCCCCTCTTCGGGTCCCCCTGGGTGCTCTTCAGGCTATCTTGAGGCTTCGACGACCATTGGCAAGGGGGAGATGGTTACGCCAATAGTGAGCGTGACGGCTAGCGGGCGGGCAGGGGTCAAGCTATCCATTCCGTCTGCTGGCCGTCTCCCTCACTCCCACCCGCCGTCCTGTCTCAGAAGGTCAGCGCAGTAGCATGTCTACGAACCGTTCCAGACGACGATGATGACGAGGATGCTCATGATGATGATGCGTATGACGGTGATGATGATAATGCTGATGATGCTGGCGATGATGGTGATCATGGGCAGGACGATGAGGATGGATGGAGTGGGGAGACGATGACGAGGATTTCGCGGATGATGGTGATGATGATGATGCTGATGACGGCGGCGGTGGTGATAACGGTGATGATGATCACGACGATGATCATGATGATGAGGAGGTGAATGGGGAGGAGTCACAATATGATGGATCAGAGATGATCGATCAGTATGATGAGTAGGTTGCGGCAGTGAACAGACGGAGTAAAGGGCTCTCGACTCCTCTCTGGGGGTCTCTGTGGCCACTTGGACTCATACTGGCAGCCATCTTCAGTCGCCAGGCGCCGTCCAGAAGTCGAAAAGGTGCCAGACTGTTGTCGCCGGTGCCGAACTTTGCGCGGCAGTTTCGAGCTCCCATGAGAGCCAGGTGCCGTCGCCACGTGCCCCAGTACCCATGAGTGACGGGTTTCGCAGTGTGTAAGCGGCGGCGACATGTGGTGGCTTTGATTCGGCCCAGACCGCCACCGTGCTCTCTTCGGGTCTTTGCGGTCTTTGAGAGTACGCAAGGCTGCTCAAAAAATGGTTCCGGCGCGGAGTAGTCCTTGGTCTCACTCCAAGGGCTCCAGCTCGGCTTAAGCCAAAAGGTATCACGGGGGTCCCAAGAAGGGTTCCAGAGGACTGCACTTGGCCCCCAAAAGCGGCCCAGGAGGTCAAGAGATTTCCAGGAGAGGGGGGCCCACTTTAATCCAGCTGCCTGCGGCAAGTCCCGCCACCGTGGCAGTCCACCAGGCTCGGTGGCGATTGTTCGAGAGGGTGCCGGCAGCATCCTGGATGTTCGTTGGGATATCGTGGGAGGCCTCCCGGGAGCTTATTGGAGGCAGCTTCGCGGCCTCTTTGGGGCAGTTTGGGGGTTGTTGGGGGCCTCTCGGGGCCCCCTTGGGGCTTCTCGGACGCCTCTTGGGGCCTCCTGGGGGACTCTTCGGGCAGAAGGATCGAATTGTCGGTGTGCGTTCCCCTCTTGGGCCTCTCTTGGGCCTGTCAGGGGGGCAATGCTGTGTGTCATGGGCGCCTGCGAGGCTCTTCTGAGGCCCTCCTGGGACGTCTAGAGACCCTCTCGGAAGCCTCTCGGGCCATCATGGGGCGCTCATGGGGGCCCCTGGAGCTGTCTTGGAGTGTCGGAACTCGAAGAGGCGACAACGTGATAAACATTTACTAACATAATGATAATCAATTGTTTTTGTCTCTTGGGCCCTCTTGGGGATTTCCTGGGGGTCCTCTTGGAGCGCTCTTGGGGCTTTTTGGGGCCTCGTGGGCCGTCTCGGAGGCGTCGTGGGCCATCTTGGCGGCTTTGGTAGCCTCCCAGGTCCGTGTGGGATGCCATCCTGGGCGTCTTGGACGCCTTGGAGAGCGGCAGGGGCGTGTCAGGGCACCGATAGAGCCTCGAAAACAGAGGGCGGTGCATGGGCTCGCGTGCGTGCCAGGAGGGCAGGGGGCCCTTAGCAAGGTTACAGAAACCCTACCAGACTGAACTTGGCATTTTAGCACGCGTCAACGTGCCAGGGGGCACGATTGCAGATCAGGTGCACGGCGGTGCCGAAGCTGTTCAACAGCGCTTCTTCAGAATTTGAAGGCGCGGGCAGCGAACCGAAGGAAAGCCCGCAAGTCTTCAAAAGGGTCCCAAGTTCGCCCCAAGCAACCCCTCCAAAGGTCGAAGACGCACCCAGCCATAGAAGAGGTATCCACAGATGACCTGCTTTTTCCAGATCGCTTTAGTTTACATCCTCCCCATCACTCTTCTTCCCACTTGTGTGACCGATGGTTTTCGGGTCATACCTCGGGCTGCAGCAGCCGCGTGCCCCGATTCAGATCCGCTTCGAACGCGCTCGGCGACGCACTCTGTTGGAAAGCGCTCCGGGGCGACATCATTCCCAGGAGTGAGCGAAAACTTCCGCAAACCTTGGTTTCGACGTCTGCCCCCTGAAATTCCGTAGGGGTGGAGTGGAGCCATGTGGCTCGCTTTTTCTACCCAACCCTCAGGCGGTTGAGGTACTTGTTTTGAGTAGAGCATTGTGGCGTGCACCTCCTTTTCCCGCCCTCGAATCTTCTTGTCCCGTGCACGATGGATACCAAGAGGATACGGAGGCCCACCAGAATGGTGCCGCGCCCAGGTTATCATAAGACTTCCCTGGCCCTGGGGGGCTGTGCTCTGCGAAATCGACGCCACTCTTGTGGGCTCATGGGAGGCCCGACGGAGGCTTGTCTTATGCAGGCCATCAGGGCACGTCGCCGTCCTTGGGGGGCTGCGATCTGCGACAGTGTCGCCGCTTTCGTGGGCCCCTGGCACGTACAAGTGCAAGTGCAAGTCTTCGTTCAGTGTTTGCACCAGTATACCCCCTTGCACGGACTGCTACAGCTGCCGACAGATGTTCTGAAGGGGCTGGTACAAGAGTACAAGAGGTACAAGCGAAACGCGAGTCGTCAAGACTACTCCGACGTAGAAGGCTGGAGGGGTAGGAAAACGGAGGTGGATAAGGCATGGCCCACGTACCGCGAAGCCACAGAGCTGGTCGCAGCGCCGGAGTACTTACACAGCGGCCAGACGAATGGGTTTGCAGAGACGGAAGGCGGCGGTAGGGAATCAACGAGCGGCAATGGGAGAACAGGAGACGGAGACAAGGGCAACGAGGAAGGGCGAACCTGGCTGCAAGAGTACCTCGGCGTCTGGGTGCAAAAGGGGCAGGAGTTTCGACAGAACCACGTGCGCCAGTGGAGCAAGCGTTTGCAGCGCGTGGTACCGTTGGCACATTGTCAGAGGAAAGACGACATGACGCAGTGCAGAAGCTTTCTCCCGCGCGCGTCGTGGCTCATAGATCGCGCAGTGGTGTTGCGCGAAGGGTTTTTGAGAAAGCGTGACGTGCCGCGAGCAGGGAGGAGGAACATGACAGGGTGCCTGCACGGGCCCATGAACGAACGAAACCTGAACGGCACGTTACCAGCGATGCTAAGCGGCGCGGTAGGATTGAATTTCAACAGCGATTTGCAGATTCCTCACAGGTTCCCAGTGACGGAAGCGACGCACGATAGGTGTGTGTGCGAAGAGCGGCGCTGGGAGACGGATCGACCCGTCGACATGGTTCTGGCGGCGCAAAGAGCGCAGAATGCAGCAGCGGGGTACGCGGCGGACTATCAGTGCAAGCGGTGTGCCCCGTCGTTCAACGAGGCGAGGGAGATTAAAAAGGGCCACCACGCGCTGGCGGAGCAGACGAAAGACAGGACCGCGGCGTACCGGGCGAACAGGCACATGAAGAGGTTCCTGAGTGACATGTACGGGAGAGGCGTGGTGCGGTCAGCGCAGGAAAGTGCGAATCTGCGAGCGTACCGAGACCCCAGAGACGTGACTGGTGCCGGGAGTATCAAGACCGCGAAGCCTGCCATGATCCCGGGAGCAGAAGCCGCGCGTATGGCGGAGCGGCTCTGTGCTGACGGGGACGGTGTTACCGTAGCAGCGTCGGGGATTCTGGAAGCGGACAAACGAGAAGGGTCGAAAAAGGTTCGAATTGTGTCTAAGAGTCCAGTGTACTTGTATGGCATGCGCCCGCTTGACGCTCCCGGTGCGCCCGACTTGGCACACCTATCGTTGCATGAGTTATTGCGATATTGGCGCGTCGAGTTGGCAGCGTTTCCCCGCAGCGGAGCAGAGCTGGCAGCCGCGGCCAGCAAATTAGTACCAGGCGGAGCTGACGCTGTCCGGGATGCAGAAGGTCCGCGAAGCAGACCAGCAGAGAGCGGATACCGACGAAGGCGGTGCGCAGGCTGGACCCCAATTGAAAGCCGGAGTGGATTATGTGATCAAGGAGGGATGGGGGAGTTCTTCGTGGGTGCCATTCCCGGATGTTCCGGAGTTGGAAACTCTGAGGCACACGTGGGTGCTGGTGCGGAACGAGCGCCCGGGGAACCCCAGTTTTCACGGAGCGCCGCAGCCGAAGCGCGGAGCGGGGCAGGAGGGTAGGAACGGGCTTTTGTTGATGGTATATTTTCGGGCGTGCACGCTGCGTGACGACGTCGAATGTGGAGTGCCGCACCTGCGGGACTTCCGCGGAGCGCAGGGGTCGTGGGCGGAGGCGTCATTGGAGTGGTTAAAGAAAGGCATGCCATGTGAAGAAACAAAGAGGTACGTGCAGAACTACATGGGCGTGGTGGATCTGCGACCAGTCACGGACGAAGACCTGGTCAAACGCGAGGACGAGCTGCACAGCGATGAAGAACTGGATCCGAGAAGTGTCGACGCGGCGACAAGGCGGAAGACGCATGCGGGAGGTGCGTCCATGGAGAAAGAGGACAGGCGGACAAATGTAGATGCGGAGTGCGAAAAGGAGAGGGGCCGGGAGGCCATGGCCAGGAGCGACGCCGTGTGGGGAGTGAGCACTGGTCGGATGAACGGAAAGCGCAAGAAACGCGGAGGGGGCGGTGCGTTGAGGTGGGATGACGCGGAGGTGCAGAAAACGCAAGCGGTGGCCGCGGCGTCGAGGGCCGCAGAAGGCAGCGGCGCGGGCGGGGAGGAAGGTGCCCCGGGGGGTTGTGGCGGCCAAGAAAGCAACAGCGTCAAGTGTGCGGAGATGGAGGGAAGGGCTTGCGGAGAACGGGTTGAACGCGGGACAGCGTAGCGTCGTTGAGAAGGTGGCAGATCGCGTGTTGGCGCGAGAACTCGGGAGGTCCGCGAGCGGCAAGAAAACAGGCCAGAGCGGTTCTGATATGCAGCCCTTCGTGTGGATGTTGCATGGTGGCCCGGGGACTGGGAAGAGTTTCGTCATGAACAAGATCCGGAAGGAGCTGTTCGAAAAAGAGCTGGGGTGGACGCGCGGCATAGATTTCCAGGCGGCAGCGTTGCAGGCTACAAACGCGTCAGCTCTCGACGGGAATACGATTCACAGTGCATTTGGGCTCGGCGTGAACAAAACGAAAGAGAAGGACGCGGCGGGCGATGCCAACGCAGAGACAAAGAAGAAAACGAAGAAAGAGCAAGCAGCGCAGCGCATGTCACAGTGGAAGTGGCTGATTGTGGACGAGGTGAGCTTGGTCAGCGCGAACTTCATTGCAGAGCTAGACTCACACTTGCGGTCGTGCATGTCAGCTGCAAGCGACACGAAGGTAGGTGAAGACGGCGTCGCCAGGCCCTTCGGGGGCGTGAATGTGCTGTTCTGCGGGGATGTCTATCAATTGGAGCCGCCATCTGGGACAGCCATTAATGCGCTTCCCACGTCGTATTTGAAAAAAGCGAGGAAATACGCGCCGGGTGCCACAGAGGACCACGGACAGTATATCTTTTGGGGAGCGGGCGGCGATGGCGCAGTGCAGGGAATGACGGAGTTGACGGAGTGCAAGCGCGTGGAAGACCAGGACGATTGGTTTCTTGGAGTGCAGGGCGAGTTTCGCCGAGGAAAGTTGTCTGAACGCACGCGCAATTTCTTGCGTGGCAGACCGACGGATGTTCCGGGGTCGTGGGTGAACGGGGCACCGGCGTGCGGGAAAACGCGCTGTGTCGAAGACAGAGATGCAATTGCGATGCGCAACGAGTTAGAGTGCGAGGCTTGCAAAAGTGAGCGGGACAAGAGGAAGCTCGTCGCGACGTCGGCAGAAGACGCGCGGTTTCGGGGGGAGAAATTTGTAGAAGTTGTCGCCATTTATGCGAACCAGGACATTCGTTGCCACGTCGGGGAGCAGAGAGCTGTGCAGTGGGCCAAAGAGCGAGGAGAACAGTTGCTCTGGGTCGCAGCCAGGGACCGCCCTTGCCATGGGGGGGAACAGGGGCGGCCGTACACGGTGGAGGATAAGGTACGTTGGTTGGGTACCACGAGAAGGAGTGTGCAAGCCTGCCCGGGTGGCTGCCACTGGCCAAAGGGATGCCCGTGGCTTTGGGAGATCACTTGGATCGATCAAAGAAGAAGCTCCTGCGGGGGCGTACAGCGACGATCCATGGATGGGCGTTGCACGAGGACGAGGTCACTGGGGATGAAGACGAGGAAGTGTTGTTGCATCTACCGAGAGTGATAGTGTTGAGCTTCCATGCGAAGGAGTGGCACCTGCCAGGGTGGGGGCCAGGGCTGCATCCGATCTTCCCATCGAAAGGGCGGCAATGGTTCTTGGACGGGCATCGGAAACATCCAGTGTTGAATGTGAAGCGCACGCAGTTTATGATAACCCCGTCTTTGGCAGCGACGGCGCACTCTGCGTAGGGCCGGACCATGGCCGCAGTGATAGCTGACCTTGAAAGAGGGCGCGGCGTGAGTTGGATGTCCAGCTACGTTGCCGTCGCGCGCGCGCGCAGGCGACAGGACCTTCTGATTTTCCGGCCTTTTGACAGGAGACCGCACAACGCAGGTGAGATGGAGGGCGCGAAAAAACTGCTGCAGGTGCTACGAGGGGAGATCTTCGATTGGGATGAATGGGGGGCGGAACTAATGCCGCGAGACCGGTGCCAGCGCTGCCGGCGGAGGTTTTTGGTAGAGGCGTTCACGAAGTACGAGTTCCAGAGGAAGGACAGACCGGCGTTCTGCAAAGAACGCACGGAGGAGATGAAAAACGCAGGTGCAAAATGGTGCACAACGTGCAGTGGGCGGGCAATGAGAGCAGAGGGCGACGACGCGGCACTGCAAGGTAGCGGTCGGAACGCGGACGCGGCGCTCGAAAACGGGGGGACGAAAAGGATCAGGACAATGTACTGCGCAAGGTGCAGGGATGTCAAGGCGAAACAGAGCACGCGCACTGGCAGCGCGAAGTGGAACGAGAGTGTTGGAACAGCGCGGTGTTCGAACGATAAGTGCCTGTCGCTGTATGACGACAAGGCGGAGATGTCGGAATCTCAGAAGAAGCAGAACGCAGCGGGCCAGAGGTTGTGTCGGAAATGTGCGGGAGAACGTCAGAGGGCGTCGAATAATAAAAAAAACGCGTGGTCACATTGCGGTGTTCCAACGGCGGCTGCCTGTCGGATTCCAAGAGGGGGCGGGGATGTCCGAAGCTCAGAAGAAGCACAATGCTGCGGGCAGAGGACTCTGTCGGAAATGCGCGGAAGAACGAGAGAAAGAGGTACGACGGGGGAATGCGGAGGCAGCGAATCGCAAACGGAAAGCCGAGGCGGACGCGAAGGCACTGACGCGCGCGGCGTGCGGTGGAGCGTTCTCAGATACGAGACACTTGAAGCCGACGCAAGTGGAACATCATAGAAAGGCGAAAGGAACCAAAGTGGTGTGCAGAGGCTGCGAGGAACTCGGGTTCAACGCGCGCAGTTACCAAGGGTATCAGTGCACCGGCGCATGCAAGAGGAGACTACCGAAGTCGGCGTTTGATGATGATGATGATGATACTGATGATGCTGATTTTGATGATGCTGATGATGCTGATGATGATGCTGATGCTGCTGCTGCTGATGATGGTTATGCTGATGATGCTGATGATGACGATGCTGTTGATGATACTGCTGTTGATGATGATGGTTCTGCTGCTGCTGTTGATGATGATGTTGGTGATGCTGATGCTCATGGTGATGATGATGGTCGCGAACAGGGCAGAAGCAAGCAGGGGGAGGACGGAGGAGGGGCATGATGCTGATGCTGATGATGCTGCTGCTGTTGGTGCTGATGATGATGCTGCTGATGATGATGATGATGATGAGGAGGAGGAGGAGGAGGAGGAGGAGGAGGAGATGGACGCGGGGATTGTCTTTCCAAAACGAGACCCAACACCACAGGATGGTTTTGGACGTATAATATCGAAGTGAGAACCCCTTAGGGCAACCACTATGTATGGGATTCTGATAGCTCCCCAGACCCAGCGCCCCGAGCACGCAGTCCAGCATGCGGATTTCGGCCGAGAAGCAAGGCTCGGGAAGCCCGCGTTTTTTTCGCGAGCGCGATTTGTCATGGACTCGTTTTTCTGTAGCTTCGATTTTGGCATGCAAGCTTCGTGCCAGAACATCGTTGGACCGTGGAATCAGTTAATCAAGTGCGAAGTACTGTGTGCGAGAAAAACTGGGGAGTCAGCCTTCTGCAGACTCCGAAGTGCGGCTTGCGTGAAGATAGAGTATCGTAATCGTTTCGGCTTGATGTATGTATTCGACCTCTTTACTCGTGCTAGAAATTTAGGCATCCGTGAAAGGGCTCGATCGGTACTGGAGTGGTGGTGGGTTGCCTTGGGTTTTTGCTGAAGCTGAGGAGTCCACTCAATCAGACAGCAAATGGCGAGCCTGAAGGAGGTGCTCGCGGCACGTCGCAAAGCATGGACATCGTCTGAGATACTCACCCTGGAAGAGGCAGAACAGCTTCGGCCAGAAGCATGCTCCAGCAAAGCTGCCTGTCCACACTCCAGCCAGAGTGCTGGTGTGCGCATCTTCCTCGGGCCTGGGCGCGACGCGCAGAACTTGGAGCAGTTGCGCGCGCACAACGTAACCCACATTCTGAATTGCGCCGACGACGTGCCCAACTACCACGAGACAGCAGAACCGAAGATCGTGTATGAGCGCTTGGAAATCGTTGACTTTGGGAACGATGCGGGCAGTGGTCGCACTTTCAGGATGG
Source organism: Prorocentrum cordatum (assembly GCA_963575745.1). Classification (NCBI taxonomy): domain Eukaryota; class Dinophyceae; order Prorocentrales; family Prorocentraceae; genus Prorocentrum; species Prorocentrum cordatum. Next base: position 257,047 of record CAUYUJ010009502.1, on the reverse strand, counting down.
CCATCGAGTTCTGCAGAAGCGTCTTACTGGAGTCGTGGCAATTAGGAAATGGTGCAGGTGATCCTGGTGATTCTGGGTTGTACTGCGATTTCGCGAGACGGCCTGATTTAGATTCCGGGGTCAAGCGAGGTGGTAGTGAGTCGGTGAGTGCAGATCCAGATGCGACTTTTGAAGGGAGTGAGCAGGATGCTTCACGAGCCGACGCTGAGCACCCTGATCAATCCTCTGAGTCTCGTGGTGCTTGTTCCGACCAGCGAGTGGGAGCTATGACCAGCAGCGCCAGTCTTTCGGCGAGGGAGGCAGAATCATCCTGCGACGGTAGCCTGGTCACAGACCCTCTCGCGAGCGCAGGTCGCTGCGCGATCCTGATCCACTGTGCTAACGGGAGTAATCGCAGCGTCACCGTCGCGTGCGCTGTCTTGATGGCGCTGCGAAATCTGAGATTGAATGACGCGTGGGAGGTAATCAAAGCGCGCCGGCCTCAGGCTCTACCGCTGCAGGACAACCAGCAGCAGTTGCTGGAGTTCGATAAGAAATTATTTAGGGTGTCTCAGGCAAGTATGACGAAGGCAGACTTCTACAGGCGGGCGAATAGTGACCCTGCATCTGCTGGGTCTGGTCGCCCTTGAGGCTTCCTGAGCCGAGGAAATTGCCAGCATGACGTGACTCTGTTACACAATGTGTGAGTGCGCTGCCGTGCGGTATGCCGAAAAAGACTGAATTTCGACGATTTCGGGCACCGTTATGCTGCCATCCGATGTTTTGCCACTTGGAGGTCGAGGTGACCCTACGCGCGCTTTCTCACGCGGTGATCGGGAGACCGTGCATGCAGATGACCGCTGGCGTGGAAGAGCCATCCTAAACAGGGATTGCGGAATCAATGCAACTGCGTTTGCATGAGACCTCGGCGCTTGCTAACGATATCATCAAAGGGATACAACAGGGCGCATCGTGTCATCGCTGAGTCGACGCACATGAGGTTTCGAGCGTTCTTATCGAAACGATCGACCAGCCGTGGTTGCTACATGTCAGCTGCGCTGACCTGCTGCTGTGGCTGTTTCTGGTTGCAACGTTTTTCCCTGTGACATCGCCACTGCCACCGGTTCTGTTGGTTCCGGCTTGTTCACTCTAGGTCACCCGCCGGGGCATGAAGATAACCCAGTTTCGGAGCCCGTGCAAGAGAGTAGTCGTCTTCGAGAGGCCTGTTCGAGGACGCCGAGATATCTGCCTTTCGCGCTGCGCAAATCACGAAGTTTGGTGGGATAGCCTACTGCAAGCTGCCCAATCAGTGCCTGCGCGTGTGCCGTCTCCTGCATCTGTGCCTGTTGGTTCCGTCCGCTTCGGCACTCGCATGGCCTCTCCGGCATTTCGCATGTGCATCCGTGGTCTCGGTGCTGGACATTCTGCTGGAGAAGTGTCCAGCACAACGGCCTTACGTAACATGCCCAGCCGATGCCGACCCTTTTCCCCCTCCCATCTTTCGAGTAGGAGATCGACTTCAGCATCGATTTACCCCGAAACGGACATGCTTGTCGAACCTGTCAATCAGTTACGTAGAATATTCGTAGATTTGGGAACTTGCTACGTGTTTTTCTTTTTCCAAACCATCGTGTTGGATCCTCGTTTTGAAGAGAGAGCGCCCCGCGTCCCACCTCCTCCTCTCCCTCTTCCCCCCTCCTCCGCAGTTCGCATGCGGTTCTCCCATACAGCACAGCGTTTCGTGGCCCGATAGGGGGCTCCACCGCATGTCCCAGTGGCGCAGTTCGCATGCGTCTCCCCCCCACCCAGTACAGCGTTTTGTGGCCCCATAGGGAGCTCCACCGAAGGTCCGAGTGCCACAGATCGCATGCGTCTACCCCACTCGTGGCCCCATAGGGAGCGCCACCGAAGGTCCCTGGCGCAGTTCGCACGCGCCTCCCCCGCTCAGTACAGCGTTTCGTTGCCCCAGAGGGAGCTCCACCGAAGGTCCCAGTGGCACAGTTCACATGCGTCTCCCCCGCCCAGTACAGCGTTTCGTGGCCCCATAGGGAGCTCCACCGAAGGTCCGAGTGGCGCAGTTCGCATGCGTCTCCCCCACCCAGTACAGCGTTTCGTGGCCCCAGAGGGAACTCCACCGAAGGTCCGAATGACGCAGTTCGCATACGTCCCCCCCGCCCAGTACAGCGCTTCGTGGCCCCATGGGGAGCTCCATCGAAGGCCACAGTGGCAAAGTGTGCATGCATCTCCCCCACCCAATACAGTGTTTCGCGGCCCAAAGGGAACTCCATGGAAGACGATACCCACAATTGCGGTACTCACAACTGCATACGGTTGGGTTCTTTGCCAGGTTAATTTTGCAGATCCGACGAGCCAAGCTATTTCCCAACCATCCTGTGGAATTGGGTCCTCGTTTTGAAGAGACAGCGCTCCTCGTCTCCTCTCCTCCTCTCCTCCTCTCCTCCTCTCCTCTCCTCCTCCGTCCTCCCGCTCCTCCCGTCCCTTTCGCCCCTCACACGCTCCGTGGCCCCAAAAGGAGCTCCGCCGAAGGCCCCAGTGGCAAAGTTCGCATGGCGGCCCCGCCCCCATTTCGGCACACCCTTCACACGTTTCGTGGCCCCAAAGCACCAGTGGTGAAATTCGCATGGCGGCCCCGCTCCCATTTCGGTACACCCTTCACACGTTTCGTGGCCCCAGAAGGTTCCACCGAAGGCCCTCGTGGCAAAGTTCGCATGGCGGCCCCGCCCCCCATGTCGGCACACCCCCACACGCTTCGTGGCCCCATAAGGAGCTCCACCGAATGCCTTCGTGGCAAAGTTCGCATGGCGGTCCCGCACCCATTTCAATACACCCCTCACGCGTTTCGTGGCCCCATAGGGAGCTCTACCGAAGGCCCCAGCGGCAAAGTTCGCATGGCGGCACCGCTCACATTTCGGTTCGCCTTTCACGCGTTTCGTGGCCCCACAGGGAGATCTACCGAAGGCCCCAGCGGCAAAGTTCGCATGGCGGCCCCGCCCCATTTTTGCGCACCCCTCGCACGTTTCGTGGCCCCGCAGGGAGCTCCACCGAACAGTTACGCTTAATGCGGTACTCACAGCAGCACATGGTTGGGTCCTTCGCAAGGATTTCTTTTTTGGGGGAAAGTCGTGTTCGACTCCTCATACATCCGGTCGGACCGAGGTATAAGATCGAGGTCGGCTCGGGGAGGGTACCTTGTGTACTCTTCGTGTCTGTCGTATGCTCTAGCGCACAGGGTACCCTCGGTGATCTTACAGTTTGGGGTGCTTTGGCCGGTGGAGTCCCTCATGTTCTTGAATGATGCTATTCGGTATCAAATCATGGGAGCTTGGTATACCCTCTTGATTCCGTCTCTAGCGTCGATTCGCGCCGACGAGCGCCTGGGAGCCGATGAGGCACCGCCGATTCAGCGTCGATTTAGCGTCGATCTAGCGTCGATTTAGCGCCGATCGGCGTCGATTCGCGTCCACTGAGCGCCGACGAGCGCCGATTCGCAGGAGCCGACGAGATGGCACGGGAGGCTCCCCCGAGCTGCCGCCGAGCTGCTCTCCCGGCCCTCGGTCCGACCGCGCCCCGCACGCAGCCGGCCGCGTGGCCCGTGCAGCCCGCCCGTGTGGCGGAGGTGGGCCCCCGGGCGCCCGGGGGCGGGGGAGCGCGGCGGGGGGGGGGGGCCCCCGGGCCGGAGGGCCGGCCGGGTGCTGCCAGACGTGGTGCGAGCGTCAGGAGGAGAGAGAAAACACACAGACACAGTTCATCGTCGAGTTCCCAGAGGATGTGGGAAAACACGGGAAGTGCGGGGGAAGACAAGAGCCCACAGAACGGGGGGAGATGTGGGGAATCCTGTCGTTTGTGTCTATTTGTTTGTGTGTCCCAGGGCCCCTTCAGAGCAGGGCATCGACAGCAGAGCGGATGTACCCCAGGCTCGATGTGTTCGCTGGGTCCATGGACAGGTGCGTGGAGTGTTCGGAGAGATCCACGAGCAGTCTGCGTCCGACTCGGCGGGGAGATCAAGCTCGGGGTGAATCAATTCTGTAGACGATGCCCTACTCGAGTGGTGGGAGGGCGGCGAGCAGCCTTTCGGCCACGCGCACATCAGGGGCAGTGATAGGAGGGGATAGTCGGCGGCGAGCGAGGGGGGGAAGCGAGAAGGAGAGGGTCCCCTCAGAAGGCGGTGGGACTTCTCATACATCCTCGTGCCTTCGGAGAACATTTCGGTGTCTCCGGGAAAAGCTCAGAGCATTTTCCAGAAGGTCGGGGGACTTCCGAGCCTTCCGAGAAGACCTTCTCCCTCTCATTTCCCCCTCGGGCTCGCCTCCGAGTAGTCGGGGTGCATCGATCCTCAGTCGCCCATTGATCGCCGATGGGGCTCTGACAGCCTCACCCCGCCCAGAGAGGTGCGGTTTCGTCATTGGTGGCCTATCGCCGATATGTTGGCGATGTATGGCCGATTCCAGGTCGATGCATCCCCCCCTATGCAACCCCCCTATTGTTGCTCCTCAGGGCAGGGGGGAGGGGGGAAGGCTTCTTAGAAGGTTGATTTTTTGGAAGGCGCGGGCCGTATCTATAGATGAAAGCTGACGCCTTCTAAGACGCAGCATCTTTCTAAGAGGCTTGTGCTGAACGGAGAAGTATAGTCCTGGGGTGACCCTGGAACCTCTGGTTTGGGTTCTCGAGCACGGGCCTCAGCTACTAAATGGGATTCAAGCTGAGCATCAGCATTTTCAGGGTTGAGCACACTTCGGATCCTAGCTATGCTGGACATCGCACGGGCTGATCTCGGGACAGCGAGATCAGGGCCAAGCCTGGGAGCATTAAGTGATGTGGTGGCAGAGCCGACAAACTCGGACTCATCCTCATCCTCACGGATCTGGAGAGAGGAGGATGGAGTCGAGCATCGCTTGTCCGAACATTTCGCGCAGCGCCAGCGGGTACACCGTCTTGATGGCTGTTCGGAAGGTTCGGTTCACTTCTTTCTCGTCTGATGGCCTCTAGGACCGTGGCTGCGCCTACCTCTTCCCCTTGCACCCCATAACTTGACATTCAAAACATCACGCCTGACTGAAAGGTCCCGGTGACTGCTCTACCATCTTGTCCGAATTCGCATTGGTCGAACTCGGTAAGTTTACAAGGGAGGACAGAACTTAGGGCTTCGGTCGGCCATGCACTCCAAGAGGGGACTGCTCTGGGTTCCGAGGTTGGGGGCGCTGGGTGCTCTACACACCCGCACCCTCCTACAACTTTCACTCGAGACAGCAGCTCAACAATGGCCATGGGCCATATATGATCTGGGGTCGAGGGTTCACTTGCCGCGCCCCCAGATGGGATGGGCCCCAGGGTTCTACAGTCCACCCCCCAGATAGGATGGGGGGCGAAACAGGACGAAGACGCCGACGCCGACGCACGCTGTCGCCGCCGACGCCCACGCCGACGCCGCCGCCGCCGCGACGCCGACGCCGACGCCGACGCCGCCGCCGACGCCGACGCCGCCGCCGACGCTGCCGCCGACGCCGACGCCGCCGCCGACGCCGCCGACGCCGACGCCGACGCCGCCGACGCCGCCGACGCCGCCGGACGCCGACGCTGACGCCGACCCCGACGCCGACGCCGACGCCGACGCCGACGCTACCGCCGCCGCCGACGCCGCCGCCGCCGCGGACGACGACGACAACGACGACGACGACGACGACGACGACGGCGACGACGACGACGACGACGACGGTGACGGTGACGGTGGCGGCGACGACGACGTCGACGACGACGACGACTACGACGAGGACGAGGAGGAGGAGGAGGAGCAGTAGGAGGAAGAGGAGGAGGAGGAGGAGGAGGATGAGGAGGAGGAGGAGGACGATGACGAGCCACCCCACACACACAGGGTGAGGGAGGGGGGGGGTGCGCCCTCCACCACGCCATGCCCACAGGGCCACGACCACGGGGGGGGGAGCGATCTCATTCGCGAGGCCTTCGCGAGGCCCACGGGCGTACCCATCCAGCGAGGGGGGGGCTCGATTCCATATGCATTCTGAGGGGAGGGGGGCCTGGATCATATGTAATGTATTCGAAACCTGAACCTGCAACCTCTGGCATTGAGTCAAAGCTGCCAGTCCCCGTGGGAGCCCCCGTCCTTTCAACGAGCAGCAGAAAATGTGTCGCACGCCCCCCCCATCCAAGTGCTGCTACACGGCCAGCCTCAATGTGGTTTGACCATTTCTCCACGGTGTTAGCTTTGCTAAGGTCTCTAACCTCAGGGTCCAACAACAAGTCCACAGACAAAACCCGAACCTCGACATTGTGCATTCCAAGTTTGAATTTTGGTTCCACAGAGCACTGAATATCACCCTCACGCCGCTGGCCACACAGCACGCTTACACTGACAAACTGCCCCGCGAGGCAACGTTTGAGGGCTCGTGTTGGCTAACATGCTTGTGCTTTCGTGCGCTCGTCCTGGTCATTTGGCCAATCCAGGACATGTGCCATCGACCAGTCCTGGGGCGGGAGGTTCAGACGCTGGCTGGTCTACCATGCTGCGTGAAGATCCTGTTACATGTTCCAGGGACAGGAAGAAGCCGCGCCTAGACGGCGCATCGGCACAAATTGGATCGAAAACCAAGGCCAGAAACATGTGCAGAAAATTATGCGGAATGCGTGCGCAGGGTCGCATTCACTGTTCATTGACTAGCACTGGGCGGCGGGTACAACTACACTCGCACATCGCACACTGAACATGCGAGAGGACAGGGGGGTTGTGGGGGGGAGGGGAGCGGAGGGAACAGGGAGAAGGCGGGAACACGATCACATACAATAGTCATCACCGGCTTGGTGCCATTGTGCTGGAGAGCCTTGCAGCAGGTCGTGCAAATTGTCGTTGTCGCCCCCTGCTGCCTCTAGGGCCCTGGCGTGCACATATGTAGCCCATTGCAGACGCGCGCGCCCACGAGAGCGTAAACTGTTCCATCTTCTCGACTGGCAGCTCCCACTCTCGAACTGCATTGCTCTCGGCAGGCTTCTCGGCGAATCCCCTGCCAATTCACCATATACCTGCAGTTGTCGTCTCAATAACTGCGATGATAAGCGCGTGGCGTTGGCAACTGTTCTGACTTCGACGTTGCTGACACGGGAGAAATAGTCAGGTTGGATTTTGCATATTCTTCGGAGGCATCTCCCTTGGAAGCTGTCGAGGCGGTCTCTGTCGGCTTGCAGCAGCATGCAATATTCCAATCCATATAGCAGTTTTGAGAATACACAAGCAGCCAACACACGGATTTGTACTGCCTGGTCATGTTGGCGTGGCTCCACACAGCGCTGATCTTGTCGAATGCTCCTTTTGCTTCGCCAAGCCTGCGCGTGAGTTCTGCTCGTGGCTTCCCGTCGACACTCAGCAGCCCGCCCAGATATACAGCCTCTTCTTTGCATCTGATCAGACCCCTTTCCGACCCAGCAACGTTTGCATCCGATCGCACTCCTAATAATATAGTTTTGGATACGGTTAGCTCGAGACCAAAAGGCTGTGCGATTTCCACCAGCGTGTCCAGATGCTGTTGAAGAGCGTCCTGTTTCGCAGCCACCAGCATTGTGTCGTCTGCGTACAGCAGGTCATCCGTGATCGCGTACGGTTTGGACATGTTGTTCGGAATGGCGTTACGTCTTCTGTGCACAGCCTCCATAATAACTGACATAACGATGACAAACAAGTATTGCGACAAGGGGCAGCCCTGAGCTATGCCTGCCGCTTGAGGCCTCGGGGACGTTGTGTCTGCACCATCTTTGACGACAAACTCTCTCGAAGTGTAGATTGCCTGCGCCATATCTACCATGGCTGGCGGCACAAGGAAGTGCAGGAGAGCAAGTATCACCCCCTCTGGCTTCATTATGTCAAAAGCCTTGCTCCAATCAGGTAATAAGAGAAGTAAAATGCCGTCCTTGTCTTCCAACGTTGCGTCAATCAACCGGCGAACCAGAAAAAGCGCGTCTGAGGTGCCTCGTCCTGGGCGGAATCCATATTGAATATTGAGATTCGCGCAGTGCTTCCTCCACGCCCACAACAATACACTAGCCAATACTTTAACGATATAGGCCTATAGTTGCTAGGCAATGATGTGTCTCCTTTTTTTGGATATAGTTACAACTGAAGATCTCCGCCACTCTGTCGGTATATGTTTGGATCGCCAACATGTGTTACACATATCCAAAAGAATACCCAGCGCGTCGTCTGACGACCACAATGCCTGCCAAAGGTCTGGCGGTACGCCATCGCTGCCAGCAGCTTTCTACTTTTTCAATGCCTCTACTGCTCGTCGTAATTCTTCCAAGCTGATGTCCCCCGTGTCAATGCTTAGATGCTCCCCGTTTCGGTTGAATTGAGGGAACTTTTCTGGTCCATCATATAATCTTCATTGCTCTTTTTCCAGATATTCAGCCATTGCTTCCGGTGTTTTCTTTCTCCACAAGTTGCCCGGATCTATTTTGCAATCATCCATGCTGTGGCGGCCGGCCTTTACGTAGGAGCCGGATTGCCCTCCAACCACCATGTTCTACAGCATATTCCAACCATCTCTTCCTGTTCGCGCGTGCTGACAATTGAATTTGTTTGTTGAATGCTTTGACTTCCTCGTTGGATCCCCCATGCTGTCCGCAACTGTTTCTCTGTTCAATGAAATGCAACGTCCGCTGCGTGATCCAAGGCCTGTGTGGGGTAGCGGACGAGAGAGGTATAGATTTTTTCGCCGATTCCAGCATACATGAAGCAATTGTCGCTGCTTTCCCGTCGACGGTGTCGTCCGTAGGCTTTGCTTTCCATTTTCCCACAAAGCCAGAAATATAGCTTTCCGACATTGTCTGATTGATGAACAGATTTCCAATCGTATTATGGTTGTCGTTGAGGAGGCTCCTGTATAGGGATGTTGACGTCCAATTCCACGATGTTCACAAAATGATGCGTTTGCAGAGCTCTGGACCTATCGCTCCACCAGGCCCGCTCGACGATGACATGGTCAAGTTGCTCGAACTTTCCAGGTTGTATCTTGTCCATGGGTCGCGTATTTAAATCGTAGTGCGTTACTGTCGATTCCGTTCCCACATCGAAAGTATCGGCAATGTGATATTCCAAGCTTGTGCATAATTCTGCCAACAATTCTCTGTTTGAGAGAGCGTCCCATTTACCACGGATGTTCTCGAAGACGAATTCTTCCATGATATTTTCTTCTCCGGCGTACCTCTGCAGCCGCCGCGCGTTGAAATCACCAAGTAACATCGTTGGTCCATGTGAGCGGCACTTCTTGGTGAAATTTTCAAGTTCGGAACAGAAGTGGTGCCGTATATCGTATGCGTACTCGGTTGTGCATATGTATGTTGACACCAATATTAATACACCTTCAGTTACTCCTATCCGTAAGCTCGCCATTATGCTTTTATACTGCAAATATTTTTTTTGTTTGAATGTTTTGCCCATGGTGCTACAATGAAGCCCACTCCTGCGTACTCCCTGGTGTCGTTCTCGTTCCCTGACATGATGAAGAGGTGGCCTTCGAATTCGTAGATTGGGGAACCTCGGCTGTGTGTCTCTTGGAGACATACCACTGCGATGTCCAGGTCTCTCATGTGTTTGATAATCTCGTGCAGCTTGTGCGGACGATCCTGGTGAATGCCTTCGACATCTCAGGATACATTTTTGCCGCAAGATATTGGCCAACATGGGAATGTTACTTATTTGCCAAGTGAAGCTGCTCTCTCGTGGCCGATGCGCCGTGCGAGTCCCTATTCTGGACCCTGCTCACCCTTCTTGCCCTTCCCACCTCCCTTGGCAGATCGGCCCAACGCGTCGTTCGCCCGAGTAACAAGGTGATCCACTTCTGGACTTTTCGTGAGCTCGTCCCAGTTCTTCCAGGTCCCCTCCCAATTGATACTGATAGTGTTGTTGACAACGCGTGCAGATACCACCGGATGTTTTGCTACCGTGAGTACCACGTCGTTTGTATCAACGCGAACCCGCTTTTCAGTTTGTTGGTCGGCGCGGGCCCACACAGCGTTACCATTTTGCGTGACCTGAGCTTTACCGAGTACGTTGACGAATTTGTCACACTTGTCAGCGGAGCCAAATTTCACGAAGACTATGCTGTTGACTGCGCCTTTGGTGAAGATGTCGATGTGCTCTGGCACGCGGGTGCGCACGAACTGGCCTTTCAGGAAGTCCATGGCTGTATCCATATCCGCATTGCATTCTCGGTCCCGGCCTGCCGTCAGCTCAGAGAACTGTTTTTCCAGGTTGAATATTTTTTGTTCGATGTGTGACGTAATGCTTGGCGCTGCTCCTGAGGTTGCCGATGGCGACCGGGATCCCGATCGCTCCAGGAAGTCGACGCGCTCTGTGAGTTTGTTCATCTCCGCCTGGACAGGTTCCAGAGCTTGCTGTAACTCATCCCTGGATATCCCATGTAGTTTAATAGCTGCAACGTCCTGCTGTAGAGGCTGCAGGTACTGCTTGAACATGCCCTCGATCGCACTCATGGTGATCTTCCCCGTCGACGCCCCTGTTCCAGCACGTTCTGTAAGTACAGCTTGGCCTGCTCTCGAGCGTACATCGCTTGCATTATCTGAGCGGCTGGGTGTCCTGGTCTCGGAGAGGTCAAGGATCAAGCTGTGGCATGCGACGCAGAACACCCCCGTCGATGGGCTGGCTGGTTTTCTTGACGCTCTTGCTCGGCAAGAGCCTGGATCTTCTCAGGCTCGGGCGTCTGAACATACGTCACGTAACACATCAAGCAAGTAGGTCGCCATGTCAGGACATGCCTTATCAGCATGGGCCGTGACTCGAATGTGCGGTGACTTGCTGCACATCTTCGATCTCGCACGTAGCGTCGGGCAATTCTCGACAATGTGGTGTGCACAGCCCTGACCACGGAGGCCACGCTCGGAGTATTAACACTGAAACATGGCATGTTCAAATCTGCTGCTGTGGAGGCTGGGCAATATCTCTCGCTGGGGGGAGGCCTACACTAGTGAGAAGGACCAGTACTTGTTTGTCACATCTGGCAGACTCGAAGCCTGGCCTAGGCTTTTCCACGACCGCCTTAGATGCCTCCTGAACAGTCCTCTACCAAGCTTGCTGTGATGTTTTGGCCTTCGCAACCCATGCCCCTGTGCCGCGGGGGAGGAAGAGGCATGCTTGATGACTCGTAGTGGCCAGACTGCAGCCATGGCAAGTCGTTTAGCACTTGATGTAGCCAGGAATTATGTTTGGATTTGCCGCCAGCCTGACTATACTCAGCGTGCAGAGACTCTAGTATGAGGCTCTTGGACAGCAGCAAGGAATTGTCCAGCTGTCCAACCAATCTTAGCCGTACCGCCTTCAACACCACAGGAACTCCAGGGCGCAGTGCAGCTTCCATAACGTGCTCCTCTGTAGCCCCCCCCGCTTCAAAATGCGGCAGGCGAAGCACTTTGCGTTACCGTCTGGCATAGTGCGATCTAGCCCGTACAGTATCACTGCCATGCATGTTGTACCACGTGCCAGTCCCCATGTAGGACTGAATTCAAAACCAAGAAATCCGTGAATATTTGCTTAGGGGTATTGGGAATCTTCGTGGTCAGCTTGACGGCTCTGTTGGGAGAGGGTGAGGATGAGGAATAGAAGGATCCGTGAGGGAGGATTTCTATGGAGTGATGGTGATACTGATGGTGGTGGCAATGTTGATGATTATGACGATGATGCGGCTGCTGCCGATGATGACGACGATATTGGTGGTGATTATGATGATGGTGCTGTTGCTAATGATGATGGTGGTGTTATAGATCATTCATATGAATACTATGACCACGATGCTTCTGATGATAGCATGACTGAGTATGCTGATGGCGGTTCACATGATATTGGCGGTGACAATGCTGTTGCTGACGAGCTGATTATGGTGATGCTGTTGCTGCTGATTCTGATGATGATGAATGCCATGCTGACGATGATGCTGATGATGATGCTGACGATGATGACGATGATGATACTGATGCGGACGATGATGATGCTCATGATGACGATAGTGATGCTGCTGATCATGGCAATTATGATGCTGATTCGGATGATCTTGATGATGCTGCTGCTGATGATCATATTGGGTGGTCTGCCATATTAGTACTATTGTCATTCTGATCATTGTCATGATTAGCTGTAGTATGGTGATACTGCGTATTACTATTCTTTTTCTTGTGCCTACTATTATCATCATTTCTATTATCATCATCATACGTATTATTTCCGCGTTATCATAATCGTTATCATTAGCACTATTGCTAGCATAAGATTTATCATTATTATCATTAGTATGATTACCATTCTCATTCTAATTATTCGTATAGTTCTAAATGTTACTGCTCTTATTCTTAACCAGAGTATTCGTACGATTGTTATTGTTGGTATTGTTATTGTTACTGCTGTTATTCCAAATCATCCTGTGGTGTTGGGTCCTTGTTTTGAAGAGGCAGCGCCCCGCGTCCCACCTTCCTCCTTCCTCGTCCCCCTCCCTCCTCCTCTCAGCATCATCATCGTCACCATCACCATCACCATCACCATCACCATCACCATCACCATCACCATCACCATCACCATCACCATCACCATCACCATCACCATCACCATCACCATCACCATCACCATCACCATCACCATCACCATCACCATCACCATCACCATCACCATCACCATCACCATCACCATCGTGGCCCCATAGGGAGCTCCACCGAAGGCCCCACTGGGGGTGTTCGCATGCGGTTCCTTCACCCAGGGCAGCGTTTCGTGGCCCCATAGGGAGCTCCACGAAGGCCCCGTGGGGGTGTTCGCATGCGGTTCCCCACCCAGGGCAGCGTTTCGTGGCCCCATAGGGAGCTCCACCGAAGGCCCCAGTGGGGGTGTTCGCATGCGGTTCCCCCACCCAGGGCAGCGTTTCGTGGCCCCATAGGGAGCTCCACCGAAGGCCCCAGTGGGGGTGTTCGCATGCGGTTCCCCCACCCAGGGCAGCGTTTCGTGGCCCCATAGGGAGCTCCACCGAAGGCCCCAGTGGGGGTGTTCGCATGCGGTTCCCCCACCCAGGGCAGCGTTTCGTGGCCCCATAGGGAGCTCCACCGAAGGCCCCAGTGGGGGTGTTCGCATGCGGTTCCCCCACCCAGGGCAGCGTTTCGTGGCCCCATAGGGAGCTCCACCGAAGGCCCCAGTGGGGGTGTTCGCATGCGGTTCCTTCACCCAGGGCAGCGTTTCGTGGCCCCATAGGGAGCTCCACCGAAGGCCCCAGTGGGGGTGTTCGCATGCGGTTCCCCCACCCAGGGCAGCGTTTCGTAGCCCCATAGGGAGCTCCACCGAAGGCCCCACTGGGGGTGTTCGCATGCGGTTCCCCCACCCAGGGCAGCGTTTCGTGGCCCCAGCTAGTGGCAGCTCCACCGAAGGCTTGGGGGTGGGCATGCGGTTCCACCGCAGGGCAGCGTTCGTAGCCCCATAGGGAGCTCCACCGAAGGCCCCAGTGGGGGTGTTCGCATGCGGTTCCCCCACCCAGGGCAGCGTTTCGTGGCCCCATAGGGAGCTCCACCGAAGGCCCCAGTGGGGGTGTTCGCATGCGGTTCCCCCACCCAGGGCAGCGTTTCGTGGCCCCATAGGGAGCTCCACCGAAGGCCCCAGTGGGGGTGTTCGCATGCGGTTCCCCCACCCAGGGCAGCGTTTCGTAGCCCCATAGGGAGCTCCACCGAAGGCCCCAGTGGGGGTGTTCGCATGCGGTTCCCCCACCCAGGGCAGCGTTTCGTGGCCCCATAGGGAGCTCCACCGAAGGCCCCAGTGGGGGTGTTCGCATGCGGTTCCCCCACCCAGGGCAGCGTTTCGTGGCCCCATAGGGAGCTCCACCGAAGGCCCCAGTGGGGGTGTTCGCATGCGGTTCCCCCACCCAGGGCAGCGTTTCGTGGCCCCATAGGGAGCTCCACCGAAGGCCCCAGTGGGGGTGTTCGCATGCGGTTCCCCCACCCAGGGCAGCGTTTCGTGGCCCCATAGGGAGCTCCACCGAAGGCCCCAGTGGGGGTGTTCGCATGCGGTTCCCCCACCCAGGGCAGCGTTTCGTGGCCCCATAGGGAGCTCCACCGAAGGCCCCAGTGGGGGTGTTCGCATGCGGTTCCCCACCCAGGGCAGCGTTTCGTGGCCCCATAGGGAGCTCCACCGAAGGCCCCAGTGGGGGTGGGCGCATGCGGTTCCCCCACCCAGGGCAGCGTTTCGTGGCCCCATAGGGAGCTCCACCGAAGGCCCCACTGGGGATGTTCGCATGCGGCTCCTTCACCCAGGGCAGCGTTTCGTGGCTCCATAGGGAGCTCCACCGAAGGCCCCACTGGGGGTGTTCGCATGCGGTTCCTTCACCCAGGGCAGCGTTTCGTGGCCCCATAGGGAGCTCCACCGAAGGCCCAAGTGGGGGTGGGCGCATGCGGTTCCCCCACCCAGGGCAGCGCTTCGTGGCCCCATGGGGAGCTCCACCGAAGGCCCCAGTGGGGTGGGCGCACGCGGTTCCCCCACCCAGGGCAGCGTTTCGTGGCCCCACACGGAGCTCCACCGAAGGCCCCAGTGGGTGTGGGCGCATGCGGTTCCCCCACCCAGGGCAGCGTTTCTTGGCCCCATGGGGAGCTCCACCGAAGGCCCCAGTGGGGGTGGGCGCATGCGGTTCCCCCACCCAGCGGTTCCCTCACCAGGGTAGCGTTTCGTGGCCCCATAGGGAGCTCCACCGAAGGCCCCAGTGGGGGTGGGCGCATGCGGTTCCCCCACCCAGGGCCCAGG